>JARFIW010001168.1:600000-872712 GCA_036346225.1 Platerodrilus igneus
TCAAGTGACGTTATAGTCTATATGCCAGTAAACACAGATGGGTAACAGTTTTTACTATTTAGTTATCTTACTGTAAAAGGTGTTTTTCATTTACTGAATTATATAAATATGGAAAAGTAAGTTTAACGCTTTTCCAAATTAGGTGTGCTGAATGTCACATTGCGTAAGTAATGCAGTTCTTGTCATTACGTACATTTCTTAATACCTAGAGGAATAAGTTAGCAAACGGTTTGTAAAACCAAAAGTTTTATGAAATGGTTGGTTATCCAGTTGCTATTAAAAAAGTTTGGTATACCTAATATTTTACAAGTGTTTTATCGGTTCATGATTAATATAAAATTAATACTACTGTTATCTCCACAACAGTATATTTTTCAAAATAACATTATCTGTCAAACTTGTATTTTACTATGAAGTCTAGATTTAACTTTACAAACGAAGGAACATATAGCTTTAAGTCTACAAATTGTTAATTTAAAAATAGCATAATGAAACAAAAAGCATTATGATTTTATACTACATTTGACTTATGTCTAAAGCCTTATTAGATTAATTTTTCTGTTTTGTTAACAAATTTTTACAATTTCAGATTATTTTAATAAGATACTGAAGCATTTCCATTCAACAAATCTGTTTCAATTTTTTACAGCAACAATTTCTTTACAAAGTTATACCGTTTCAGCATCGCTTTATCCTCTCTCTGAGATTTTAAGTATGTTGCAGTCTCTGCAACTAAAAACGGTCGAGTCTAGCTGTGCCAGAGTAATTTATTTATACCCTGTCGTGGACCTATTCTTATCATTACACCTGGAAAGGGTGTAAGTTATACTTTGGAATTAATTCATATAAAATTATCATTGTGTTTCTTACATATTCTCTTACAAAACTGAACGATTAAAATCTGTTTGTGTTTCAGATAAAAAGTAACAAAGCAACAATATTAGAAAGCAGGTATGTATCTGAAGAAGATCAACACTATCTCGTCAATACAATTCAAGATATTTATGATACAACGAGCAACGATAAGGAACGATCTACTAAAATTCATAAAGCGTTAGACAGCCGTTTTCCTAGTTTTCTGAATATAGTATTTCTGGACTATAATGGATATTTTATCTATTACATGTATTATGTGAGATTATATGTAAACGGTGACATTGTAGTGGTTTATGGTATTAAAAGATGCTAAAATTGGGACTGAAACAAATTTCTAGTGCCTCGGTAATTACAAAATTTGATTATAGCAATATATTAATTTGAATAAAGAAAATTAAACAACATACACTTTTTATTTTTAATGTGCAAGTCAAAGCCATGCAATCGCAATCGACCCAAAACAAATATACAATCCAAACTATATATACCGGAGATTCAGACCGCCCGTACTTCCCCTTTATTTCGGAAATAGAATATTTTTGAGAAAAATGTTTTAGACGAAAGTTGTATTGCTTCAAGAAGCATGAGATAGTATCATTGGTTTGGCCTTGAAAAATTACTTGATCGTCGCATAAAGGTTAGGTTTAATTTCTGAAATAGAACCTACCATATTTCATTACATGTGTTACACTAATCCGTGCGGACAAAAGAAAAGTAAAGTGTATTATTCAAATAACAGTAGTCCGCATCTAGTACCGCAACAGGAATAAGGGAGAACCGATAGAATTTATACCGTGCTAGCCAAACGTCGTAGAGTTGGGTGGGTCACACAAAATGAAAAATTGGAAACCACAAAAAATGAATTATATATACAAACCTCTACTTAGCACTGCATGTTACAAAAAAAAAGCAGCTCGCAGTAAAAACAATATTCTTTACCAGATATCCCTCAGAATTTATAGTATAAAAATTTGCACATTATAATACACACAATCTTTAACTACCCCTCCTAAAATTTACGTAAACCGGCAACCGAAGAAGAATTTTATAGTGAGTTGTTTCTTTTACCTTGAATCTTACTACTTACATATAAAAAAACAGCAATTAAAATAATCATACTGACTTCGTACTTACTCAGTTACAGCAGTCATAAGAGCAGCCTGCTGGTAGAAGCTTAGCTTTCCTCGCCGCTGAAAACTAATCTGATTAAAGAAAAAACCCGTCACACAAAAAAATTGTGTAACATTACATTTATATAAAAAGATTTATAGGACAGTCACTGCTTAGCTATTATTCCATAAATACTGAACCAATAATAGCTGTTCCCGCAACACATCCGACGATCGGGCCGGAAGAAGTTCAATTTCACACGCCTTCGCTAATCACACATGTAGAAAATCTATTTTATATAAACTTCTGGTAATACTTTTAATAAAGCGAGCATAACTTTTCAGAAAGCAAAAGTTGCTGATAGCTGAATACATTTTTGATTTTGTATATTGTTATGTCATGGTGATAAATAAATCCTTATGTGAGGTAATGTGAACCTTCGGTGCACTTTTACACGATGAAAAACAATTACACAAATTGCATGCGAACACACGTTTGTTATTATGCAATAGGAAATGGTTTTGTAGGGTACCTTTTTGCGATGCAAAATAAACACAAAAATTGCGTGCAAGTCTACGTTTGTTAGCATGTGACTGCATATACGAAATTGCATTTTGTTGTTGCGGAATAATCGCACAAATTGCATGAGAATCAACGTTCTTTATTATGTGTTTGAATATGCATTTTAAATAACTTTTTTGTGATATGGAATAATCATACAAATTGCATGCAAATGGATGTATAATACTGTGTGAGGACACGTGAAATTTTAAAGCACTTTTTTAATCGTGTAGAATAAATACAAAAATTGCATGCGGTTGTACGTTGTTTAATATGTGAGGACTTGTGAACTTTCAGTGTACTTTTTCAGGAGCAGAATAATTACACAAATTACAGGCGAATGGGCGTTCGTTAGTATGCGAGGACATGTGAGCTTTCAAAGCACCTTCAACGATGTACAATAATTACACAAACTGTATGGGTATGGACGTTTGGTTGAAAGGCATCATACGTGACTTTGAAAATTCCTTCGTGGTAAAGAGGTATAATCACATAAATTGCAGCCCAATAATCCTTCGTCAGCATATGAGATTTAGACTTAGAAGACACTTTTATATAATGCCAAATTTATTACATAGATTGTTTGACAACATCCGTTAGTATGTTGCCTTATAACGTACTTTTAAATAATTTTTTTTGTAGTGCGATAGAAACTTCAATTACATACAAATCAACAGTTTTTGAAGATAAGACCATACACATCTTACTAGATCACATATTGGTGATAAATTGTCTATACATTTAGCGTATACCAATACTTATCTACCCTTGCGCCGAGTTGGTTGAACGTTTAACATCGCATCTTCATTTATTGCCGCGCAACCCTTCTTGGTAATGCCCTTGTTTATATACTACGTACAGTTGTTCAAGTGTCAGTACATGGGATTAATATAAGGCATTATAAGGGCGAAAGTAAATGTAGTCGTCAATTTTTAACTGTAATCAAAATTACAGTACACATGTCAAGTGATTGTCATTTGAAACTAGATGTCACAAATGTACAAGATGTATAAAGTAATAAGGTGGTCTACAAACTCTCAGCCAATCAGCGGTCGCGCGGGAACTACGTCACTCTGCCTGCCAATTTAAAATGTTTGTTATAAATTCCCTACGATCAATGATTGCAGTTTGATTTAAAACTTTTAAATTGAGAAATTTGTGTTAGTCAATGATATAAGAATACGTGTATTGTTATGTATATTGCAGTTGCTGTTAAAATTAGAAACTGATTTTAGCTAATCTTTACAAAAAAATAAATATTTGTTTGCATAGTATCAATATCATAACTTCACGTTAACATCAAATCTAGATGTTATTAGATTATTTATTTCGACTTTGGACATCCCATAGTACTTAATCTAGATATCCAAAAAGTTGTCAATATCATTTAAATAATTTCTTTCTAATGTTCTCTCATTTAAGCCCATTAAAAATTTGCTTATATTTTTATGTATTATTTCAATGTAATATACCGTAAAACGGGGTGAAGTTGGTCACTTTTTGACTTCAACTGAAAACATAACCTATTTGCAATTTTCAAATTGCTTATTCTCGAGTTAGAGCGAATATTGCTCTTATTTAGCGCCGGGACTTGAAAAATGTGTCCTCTTTCTTGAAAAAAAAAATGAAAACTGGTCATATGGGGTGACATTGAATATCTTTGAAAACGCGTTTTATATCTAAATAGTTCTGTTACATCTGAAAATTCAATTGCAAAATACTAATGTTTATATCATACCTTGATACGAATAATGCACTGAAAAAATGGAGTCAAATAATATTTTACAACTACGTTAGTGTCTTGAAAATATTATATTATTCACACAACAAAACTAAACAACCAAAGATGTGTATAAAATAGTAATTTTAATTAACAAGTCGAAATTAAAACGCTAATAATGAATAACAACTATACAAAGCAAATGCAAATATTGACAAAAAGATAGTACTACGACGCGCAATATGGCAGCCCATACTGACTAGAAGTTTTGTGAACTACTTTACCACTTTATACACCTTGACAAATGTACATGTAATGACATGTTAACCTTGAAGCTTTTATTTAGAATTTCCTCCGTATGCATTCATTATGCTATTCTTCTTTGTCTTACCAATGCGACTATGTGTTTATTCCAAACCTAAAGCTAATTTTGTTTGTATTAACTATACTTTAAACTCTTTACAAAATTCATATGTTTTTATCAGGGCTTTATTTAGCCAAGCTATTAAACAATTACGTGCATTAGAGAAAGGTATTAGTTTAATAATATAATTTCGGCATTTTTCCATTTATATTTTATAACTTTGAAAATGACTAGGTTTCAAAAATCAAATTAATCTTGTACTAAATTAGTTATTTGTGCAACAAGCTGATACAATATTCCGTGCAGACAAAAAGGAAAGCAGCAAAGTAAGGAAAAAAATTACCTACACCGAATACCGCAACAAAACAGGGAAACTATGGTAGAAGAGAACTCCAAAAGAATTGGAGTTCGAGCTAGCTCAAAAACGTCGTAGAGTGGGGTGGGCAACATAGAAAGCAAAACAATTGGAAACCTCAGTAAAGAGCTAAATTACCAATATGAAGTCCCAAAGGAATACTTACAAAAGTCAAAGACACGCGTTTACGTAATTGTTCGCTAAAACGTAATATAAACAAAGCGCCAATTTACTTATATTACAGTATAAACCTAAACATTTTAAATTATCGAGAATAAAATTTGATTATCTAAATAGAAGGTACATATGTACATGCAAGAATGCTTACAACGTGTCCAGCTCTAAATACGTACAAGAAGAAATTACACAGTAATATGTATCAGAAATAATACAGTAATATTTGCTTTGGGAAGTGTACCTCGTAAGATTTAAGAAATTACACTAAATTTTAAATAACATATTCAAATAATAACGCGCAAGTTGTTGACGTTTACATTAATGTACACATAAAAGTAAACAGTATAAAGTGCTCTAACGCAAAAATTAAGAATAATTGCATAATCGTCCGTGCATTGTGAGCTTGCATTTGCTAACGTACGGTCTGCAATTTATTGCGGAATCAACCATAAAGAAGGCTCTATCTTCCAATGCATCAACACAAATAATGCAAACAGAAAAATACACTGTACCTTAAGCTATCGGCTTCTCTCTGGTACCATCTTGGGATGAGGAGATGCGGGCTGCATTTTTCAACGGTTGGGTGCTGAAACCAACTTAACTATACTATTACACTATATACAAAAACGCATTTTGAAATCGCTACGTTCAAAAAACTTTATATAGTATTAGAATCGGAAACAGAAGAGTCGAATAAGTAAGAGGCCTTTTCAAAAGTTGAACTGGTATTTATACAATTTGAAAACGATAAGAGTAAGCAACATAAAACCATTCCCAGCAATAGAAAGTTAAATATTCTACAAAAGCAAGCAAAACCATATTTCACACAACGACGAGACATTGTTAGAATGCAAGCCATAAAGAAGGCAAAATACGATAACTAATTCTATGGAATTTCGATCTTTGCACGGGAAAGCATAATATATTTTATGACAACCAAGCAAATATGCAACCAGGCATACTGCCCAGGAAAACCAGTTGTCTTACTTTTAGAAATGAATAGAGGTTAGTATTAATATCTATCCACGCTACGGGGATACCACAAATGATTTAATTTAGGAAACCCATTTTATTACCCATAAAACTTGAGCGACCGAACACGTGCAGATAACAATTTAGAATTTCACAGTAGACAAGCAGGATAATCAACCAATTAAAGGAATTTAATGAGCAAAAGTTTCAAAGAGCCTATTGGAAGTTTTTTATAGAACAGCAAAATGTTTACTATTTTGACGAATAACTATTTATATTTCAAAGAAGAAATTACTATTAAAGGAGGAGCAAATGCTTGCTTGTTTCAATGAATTTAACGAAGTTATTTTAATGATACTCAAAGAACTCAGAGAATATAAAACTATTGTAGGATATATTTTATGTACTTTTATTGTACAAAACACTAGGGTAATTTTATAGGACGGTTTAATACATAGTTATTGTACTTGTTAAGCTTGTATATTTTGAAAATAACATAAAAAGGGTTTAGAATAGCATTATTAATTAAGGAAGTTGCAAATTAATGTAGAATTGCTCTATTTTAAAAAGTTAACGTAACAATGCTTTGTTTGCAAAACAGTGATGAAAAAAGCATATCAGTCTTCTAACTTAACAGTTACATTTTTACTTAGGATATCACGTCTTAGCATTTGGTTTTAATAAAGTTTTCTTACACATTATCCTCAAACATGAACATGAATAAGTAAAATGATCAAGTTGTTTCTCAAGCACGTTGCTTATTAGAAACAGGCCTTCGCATTCGGCGGCAGTTAATGTCGAAACAACATAGTCTAATGATAATTTTTTGTGATTATATTCTCCAGTTATTTAACCCATCACAGTAGCATTATTGTGGTAAAAAGCAAAACTAATAATTTCTCAGTGATAATAATTGATTTATGCTTATAGCGTGGTAGAACAGTTTTGTGGCAATTATACCATAAGATTAGTACAATTAGTCAAAGCTAGGTCCATGCAAAATAAATGTACTTTACATATCATAAAAAGGTGTCTTGTATTAATTTTTCAAAAATATAGTTATAGGTTCGAATTTTTTGTTTTATAAACTTGTTTTTAATATCACTCAAATGCTGTTATCTACTACAAGCACTAGCTCTCAAATCACAACTATTATTATCAGACTATCATTGTAGTAATATCGTTTTTGTGTACAAAGCAAGTTTATAAAATAGGCCTCTGATATGTTTACACCCAAAAGAATATTGAATATTTAACCGGAAGTCTGAAATAAAATTTAAGTTGAGGTGATGTTTTGATCTAAAAGTCTTAGTTTATATGCCAAATTGCCAAAGTGATAATTTTGGTTCGGCGACTTATAGATAATTTATAAGTGCCTTAGTTCGCGCCAAAAGTATCGTTGTGCATTCGAAATAAATACTGATAGTGCGCGATAAACAGAACTACATTTATCTTGTAACGAACACCTGGTTCGCAAGAGTGCATTAATATAGAAAACGTGGATCGTGTGTGACCGCAGAGTACTCAAGAAGTGCCTAAACTTTGTTTTACCGCTTTAAAATATAACATAAACCGCAACTGTGTGTTAACCTTGGATTGTGCGTGCTGAAATCACCTATAGCACCGAATGCCAAAAAGTTCTGGTGAGTTTTTGACCTTTGTTTATATAAATTTGTGCACTTAATTAACATTAAACATTTATACTGTAACTTGTACAATACAACCGCTTTATCGCTTCCAATTTAGTCCCGCAATATTGAATCCTGATAATTTGTTTACACTAAATTGTTTAATCCACCCGCTTATTTAATTAATTACGTGGAGGAAGTTACGCCCCTCCATTAGATTGGTCCTTAGAGCTCGCATATCCCAGCAAAAAAGAAAAATTAGTTTACTAGTGCTTGCAGTTAAATTTTGAACTCTCTTTTCCTATATTATTAAAAATGGAAGATAAAATAAAAATTTTACACAAGAAGAAGGAGAGTATATTTCAGCGGCTTACAGCATTATATGATTGTTCAAAAAATATTTCTTCATTTGAGTCACGAGCAAATAAAAATTTTATGGCAGATAGCGAAACGATAGATGAATTAAGGTCAAGGTTTGAATCTATTGTGGATAAGATAAACGAATACCAATTATTATTGAAACCGGAATTTCAACCTGATTATCAAAGTTTAAATGCATTTGATGAAATGTACAGTAGAATTAAACGGGCGCGTAATAATATAATTCAATTTAAACCACCGCATCAAGGGGCTACTAGTGCTACCCCTAAAATTTCGATTCCCTTACCGCCTATAGAAATCCCGTATTTTAACGGTGAAATCTTAAAATGGGATGTATTTTACCAGTCTTTTAAGACTAATATTCACCTAAACCCTCAACTTACTGATGGTCAGAGGGTACAATACCTTATGGGTAAATTAAAAGATGCCGCCCTGCAGATAACTGCAGGTATAGTTCCCTGTGCTGAAACGTACAATATATTGTGGGATAGCTTGGTAAAAAAGTACCAGGATAAACGTACGCTAGGTGCACACTATTTAAATAATATTTTCGAATTAAAAAATTGTCCACGATCCGGTAACAATTTAAATACATTTATTGAAAAATATTCTGCGTCTATTGCAGCGCTGTTACAGGTGGGAATTACCGACCTGCAAGATTTTATATTTTTGCATTGGGGTTTAAAGAAACTAGATGCGGAAACCGCACAAGCGTTTGAATTGTCCGTTCGAAATACGGAAATTCCCTCTTATAAAACGCTGATAAGTTTTATTCAAGATCAAGTTAAAATTTTAGAACGCTTAAATGATAATATGAAGTCATATAACTATAATCATAAACCGCAACCGCCCGCATTTAAGACAAAAGCATTTGTTTCCAGTTCGCCTTTGTGCATATTGTGTAAAAAGATAATCATTTTAAAATATACCAATGTCCGCAGTTTAAAAATATGAATTCACCGCAAGACCGATTTGAAATTATTAAATCAAAAATGGATGCGTTAATTGTTTAAGCGTAACTCACACGCTTTCTTCGTGTAATTCAAGGCATTTTGTAATTATTGTCAAAATAGGCATCATAGTTTACTTTGTTTTAAGAAGAAATCGGACAAAATGTCCATTCTAATACTCGTGATTTATCACAAGGAACGCCCGTAAGTTCTCTTGCCAAGAATAATAATAATATTTCAAATTCCGCTATCTCACCCGGTACAAGTTCTCAGGTAGAACCTGCTATTACTGTAGCATTTAATTCTGAATCAAGGTCTAATCCTATAATATTATTAGCTACCGCACAAATCTATGCAACTGGTTCTGACGGCAAACGCAAAATTATTCGTTGTTTGCTGGATAACGGTTCACAAAACAATTTAATAACTGTAGAGGGTTGTAAATTACTCAACTTGTCTATAGAACCCTTAACAATTCATTCATAAAAGGTATTGGTTCAACTCAAAGACCAATACGAGGCTACGCTTATCTTAATATTGAATCACGTGTGTATAATCACAAATATTATATACAAGTACTAGTAGTTGACACTATTACAGATAAATTGCCAGCATATTTTATTGGTAACTGTAATATGCAATTTCTTAACAATGTTCCGCTTGCAGACCTTTCATGGAATATTCCTGGAGGCATAGAGCTAGTAATTGGGGCACAATTATTTCCATATATCTACTTAGGTAACCGCATTGATTGTGGTCCCGCTACACCGCCCGCTGTACAAACCGTATTTGGTTATGTTTTCATGGGAGATATTCCCTCTCGCAGTGTCAATGCCGACCATTCTTACGCTTCTTTTACCGCATTAACTTTAAATAATATTGAAGCTTCTTTGCATAAATTTTGGGAATTAGAGGAAGTTTACGTTAAACGTTACCTTAGTCCCGAGGAAACGCTATGTAAAAATCTATACACTTCATCGGTCGAAAGAGACCCGACGGGTCGCTACTCTGTTGCCCTTCCATTTTGTAAAGATCCCTCCGCTTTAGGCAGTTCCTATACTGTCGCATATCATCGCTTTTTATCCTTAGAACGTAAGCTCAAACAAGAACCAGTCTTGTTTGAAAATTATAATCAGATAATTAGTGAATATCTAACTAAGGGCTATGTATCAGAAGTACAAACTTCTAATGATACACACGATGGTTATTATATACCACATCATCCTGTTATGCGCCCGGACAAGTCTACCACAAAAGTACGTGTAGTTCTTGACGCCAGTAGTCAAACTCATACTGGCTATTCGTTAAATGACATCCTTTATAGTGGGCCTAATTTGCAGGCGGATTTGTTTTTGCTTCTGTTGAATTTTCGCTTATTCCCAATAGCTTTAACAGCGGACATAGGTCAGATGTATTTGCAGATAATTGTACCGAATTTTCACCGCAAATATTTAAAATTTTTATTCCGTTTCACAAGCGAAGAAAAAATACGAACTTTTCAATTTAATCGTCTCCCTTTCGGGTTAAAATCTAGCCCATACATAGCTATGCGCACCATTCACCAATTAGCTTCTGCTGAAGCTAAACGTTTCCCAAATGCAGCACAAATAGCTACATCTAAACTGTACATGGACGATCTGCTTTGCTCTGCACTTGATTATGAAACCGCTATTAAACTGGCTCAGGAACTTATTACTTTATTTAAGTCCGGAGGTTTTGATTTAATTAAATGGGTTTCAAATTCACCCGAGTTATTGGCTAGCCTTCCAGACTCCCACCGCGCTTCCGTAAGCTTTTCTGACGATGGTAACTTAAAAATTCTGGGACTTTCATGGTTGCCGTCACTCGATTTATTTAAGATCACCATTTCTGATACTGAGGGTAAATGTACGAAACGTACAATTTTGTCTTTCATCGCCCGCTTATTTGATGTATTTGGTTTAATTTCGTCTACAATTTTATATGCAAAATTGCTTATTAAAGAATTGTGGAACATTAAAATTGATTGGGATGATATCCCTCCAGACGTGATTGTCCAACGCTTTAAATTATTACGCCAGGAAGTTCATTTACTTTCACAATTAAGTATTCCACGCCATGTTGGTGTTCTAAAAAATTCTGTTGTGAATCTCGTAGCATTCTCTGACGGTAGTTTAAACGCCTATGGTTGTGTTATTTACATGCAGACTACGGATTCTTTCGGAAATATTAAAGTTCGATTGCTTTGTTCAAAATCCATGGTACCACCGGTTAAAATAATTACTTTATGCCGGCTAGAATTGTGCGCAATTGTTTTACTGTCTAATCTTATTAAAAGAGTTTACGATACTTATATTGATCAAATACCTATTACAGGTATCTACGCATTTTCGGACTCCACTATAGCATTATCGTGGATCCATTCTTCACCGCATAAATGGTCAATATTTGTAAGTAACCGCATAGCACAATGTCATGAAAATTTACATCCTTGTCATTTTTATCATATTTCTGGAAAAGAAAATCCTAGCGACAGTTTGTCGCGAGGCATGTTGCCCTCTCAATTAATAGTTAACAAACTATGGTGGCATGGCCCACAGTGGTTGCATTTTCCTATATCAGAATGGCCAATTAAGCCATTTAGTTCTAATAACACTGATAATTTGCCTGAACGTAAATCAAATACTTTGATCGCCTTTGTTCAAGGTGAACAACCAGTATTATATATTTTGGCTCAACGCTGTTCCTCATGGGTCAAACTACTTAGGGTAGTAGTGTATGTACTCCGCTTTATTAAAAAACTTCCACTTTGTAACGAAATGAAAGCATCAGACCTAATTATTGCTGAAAAATATGTTATTCAGTCAATTCAACTTGAGCATTTTTGTGATGAAATTAGCAAGCTAAGTAACTCTAAATTATGCTCCAAAAAGTTTAAGAATCTTTGCCCGTTTTTGGACGAAGACAAGATTTTACGAATACAAGGACGATTATCTAATTCCGATCTCCCTTTTGAAACTAAGCATCCCGCTTTATTGCCAAAAAATGATCATATCGTTAATCTCATTATCGATTATTATCATAAAGTAAATTGTCATACGGGTCCAAATTTGATGATGTCCATTTTACGACAACGTTTTTGGATACTTTCCGCTAGAAGTATTGTTAGAAAACGAGTATACCAATGTAACTCCTGTTTTCGTTTATCGCCTGTTCATCCCGTACCACAAATGACTGATCTGCCTTTATGTCGAGTACAAGAAACAAAGGCATTTGTACATACTGGCGTCGATTATGCAGGTCCAATTAAAATTACGCTAACGCGACGGCGAGGTTTTCGATCACAAAAGGCCTACATTTGTCTTTTTGTGTGTCTGACCACTAAGGCGATACACATAGAATTAGTCTCCGACTTGTCTTCTGATTGTTTTCTGGCCGCCTTGAAAAGATTTATATCACGCCGCGGTCCTGTTGCTTGTTTATATTCGGACAACGGGACAAATTTTATTGGTGCCAAGACACAATTAGAGGAATTTTATACGTTTTTGGTATCCGCAAATTATCAAACCGCTTTAAAAAATGAACTTGCAATTCACCGTATTGAGTGGAAAATGATTCCTCCACGAGCCCCTCATTTTGGAGGTATGTGGGAGTCAAATATAAAGAGTTGCAAGACGCATCTATTTCGAGTAATTGGAAGAGTTACTGACTGTCCTTACTCAAATAGAATGTCTGTTAAATTCCAGACCTCTTTGTTTATTATCATCAGACCCTCAGCCTGAGGTTCTCACACCTGCTCATTTTTTAATGTCTACGCCCTTACAATCTTTACCCGCCTTTGATTTACCAAGTGAAAATATTAACTTGGTCAATCGCAAAAAATTATTAGATATATTAGTAAGATCTTATTGGAAAAAATGGAAGACAGACAACTTGCATACACTACAAAGTCGTCAAAAGTGGTGCACTTCTAGTAATCCCATCAAGGTAGGGACTATAGTTCTTATTAATCAAGACGATACTCCTCCGCTGCGATGGCCCTTAGGTGTGATCCAGGAAGTTCATCCCGGCCGAGATGGCGTTGTTAGAGTTGCCACTGTCAAAACAAAAAACAGTTTCTTTAAACGAGCAACTGTGAAACTTTGCCCGTTGCCCACCCAATAATTAAATACTATTATACTTACCCGCATTTCTTCAACCGCATTTATTCATCCGCTTATAAAGGTTTAGTTTAATAGCATTATGCTTTACCGCTTACATAGACTCTTGTACTACCTGTGTATTGAGCAAGCACTGAGTTTTTTTTTATTTTATTTTTTAATTCATTAGTTAATTTTTTTTTGTGTTCCATTCCTTTGAAGGTTTCCTACTTTCAAAGCAGGGTTCTATTCCTTTTCCATTCTTTTAAAAGTTTCCTACTTTCAAGGCGGGGAGTATGGTTCGGCGACTTATAGATAATTTATAAGTGCCTTAGTTCGCGCCAAAAGTATCGTTGTGCATTCGAAATAAATACTGATAGTGCGCGATAAACAGAACTACATTTATCTTGTAACGAACACCTGGTTCGCAAGAGTGCATTAATATAGAAAACGTGGATCGTGTGTGACCGCAGAGTACTCAAGAAGTGCCTAAACTTTGTTTTACCGCTTTAAAATATAACATAAACCGCAACTGTGTGTTAACCTTGGATTGTGCGTGCTGAAATCACCTATAGCACCGAATGCCAAGAAGTTCTGGTGAGTTTTTGACCTTTGTTTATATAAATTTGTGCACTTAATTAACATTAAACATTTATACTGTAACTTGTACAATACAACCGCTTTATCGCTTCCAATTTAGTCCCGCAATATTGAATCCTGATAATTTGTTTACACTAAATTGTTTAATCCACCCGCTTATTTAATTAATTACGTGGAGGAAGTTACGCCCCTCCAAATTTTGTACTACAATAATACATACATATAAAAATAATCAGTTTCATTAAACAAAATAAACTGCCAATTGTACAATTATTTAATATTCAAATAATATTAAACTTCAGTACAGTATGTTTTCTACATGTCAAACCTTACCATGTCATGTGAACACAGGCCAATTGATTGACACTCTAATCAAATCAAAAATTTAAAAAAATCCATTTTACACATTATTTTAATACATATTTTATCGGTTACTTTTGTGTGTAGGTCTAGGGGAATGCAGGCCCCTCCGCCCCTACGAATGCTCCCAGGATTACTCCGAACCCTGTAATATAACTAAATATGTTCATTGCAATTATGGCAGTCGAAATCAGCATTTTAGCAAAGATGTAACGATGATACCAATTTTATTATATCTTCTGATTTTAATGATACTTTTCAACGCACTATGATTCCGATTTCGCCCACAATAAAGCTTTTCCCCACCTTAAAAGTTTGGCATGCCACTGCCAGCAACATACAGATAACGTTAAATTACATGGAGCAGAGAAACCCAATTAAATTAACTATCTTTTTATAATCTATTTATTGTTCGATTACTGTTACGTCACATCATGACAATAAATTGTACTTTGGTAGTATGTTAATACATTCTTTTAATGTACCGTTATAGCTAAGAAATGAGGCGGCCTGCGTGCCAGTTTTGCTCTTTCATCCCACCATGCGGTGGCTGTAAATGTCTGTATTCAGTATTATTGCAGTCATACCGCAATAAAGATGCTCAAATCTAGTCTCCTGTTTATTTTAATATAAAAGGAAATATTGGTAAAAACACCGTTGTGTTCTCGTTACACAAGGTGAACTGCAGTACGCATCATCTTACATTTGGTCCTTTGTAGAGCCAGATCGCTAATTACAGTGACCGTTATTAATTGAACATTAAAGATATTACGCGCGTGTAGACGAAGTTTTATATCTTGGTCGGGTAACAGAAGTTCAAGTAGTGCCATCTTTATCATAAGTTTGGTAGACAAGTTACCTGCTACAAACTGGACAAGCAACCCTTACAATCGTCTTTCAATTTTAAACACGTTTTAAGAATATAATAAGAGGCATTCCTCTTCTCGTAAGTGGCAGTAAGGGCGATTGCTTGCAAGAATCTTTACGAAATACAACCAACTTGGGCAAACAGTAGAGTGTTCCGTTAGGTTACTCTATTGTTCTCCGGAACTGGTCAGTAAAGAAAGGGTCTTCTGTATACATATTTCTCGGTAAACTGAACTTCTACAATGGAAGAGCAGGAAATAGTTACATTTCAAGCTGAAGTTAAGAAATACAAAAAATAACGCACTTACCTGAAACGCAGCTTAACAATGCTAGATCAGTATCTAAATGAGAGTAAGGTAAACGATGAAACTCGCAGTAAAGCTACAAGACAATTTCAGACATGTACTAAATTGATTAATGCGCTTGAGGAATTATTGGAAGAAATTTACGATAGTAATTTTGATTCCAAATTTCAGGACATTTTCGCGGAAAAGGAATGCATTGACGCAGCCTTTTCAAAATTGCAACTAAAATTTAATTCTTTTGCTGAAACAATTGCCACAAAAACTTGGGCAATCGGCTAGTCGTGCAGCTAAATTACCGAATATACAAATACCAACGTTCAGTGGAAAATTTGACGAATGGATTTCGTTCAGAGAGACATTTAATTCGCTCATCGATTCTGATGACTCCTTATCGCCAATCGAAAAACTAAAGTACTTAAAATCGAGTTTAAAAAATGAAGCTTGGGATACAATTAAGTGCCTTGAAATAACACTTCAAAATTACGAAAACGCTAAACAAATATTGTTACCACTCACATTCGTTTAATTTTTGAATTGCCTGTATTTCTCAAAGAGTTGTACCAAGGTTTGCGTAACATTATGGATACTACTTCACAACATCTACGTTCTCTAACTGTCATGGGTAGACCAGTGGAAGAGTGGAGCGATATCTTGGTTTATTTAATCACATCGAAACTTTTTCTGCCAACACGAAACGAATGGGAAAATAAATTAGAAGTCTCAAACTTGCCGTCGTACAAAATGCTGTGCGATTTTCTAAATCAAAGGTGCCATGCATTAAACGCAATTAGCTCACGCGAAAACAACAATTTTGCAACTAAAAAAATCCACGTATCAAGGTAATCAAGGTAATTACAAGTCCGCATCCTGTGGTTTAACGTTAAACAAGTCAGGTAATTGTAATTATTGCTCTGAAAATAATCATTTCACTAGCAATTGTCCAGCATTCTTTAAATTTCCTGTTAATTCGCGCATAGAAATAGCTCGAAATAAACGTTTGCGTCTTAATTGCTTAAGACCTGGTCATTTTGGGGTAAATTGTAAATCTTCTCGCTGTAAGAAATGTTCAAAATTGCACAATACAATTTTGCATTTAACGTCTTCAAAAAATGACAGTGGTCGTAATCTGTCAATAAATGAAAACATTAATCCTAACCAGTCTAAAGTCAACTCAGCACAATTCCGTTATAATGCATCTCAAACTTCAAGTGAACAAATACATTTACTTCACGCTGTGCAGAATCCTTGTAGTATTGTATTGGCTACCTGTGTTGTAGATATCGAGGACGGTAAGGGTTCCTACAGCAATGCAAGGGCCTTACTCGACTCGGCTTCGCAAATTAATATAATTCGCGAAGGTGTAACGGGAAAAGTTAATCTGAAAACGGTGCAAACTAACCTGGCCATTAGCGGCATAAGTGATAAAACAACCAGCAGTAACGTAATCGCGAAAACAAGAATCAAATCAAAACACAACAGTTTTTCAATCAATTTAGATTATGTTTTAAATAAAATCTCAGGGAATCTTCCAACAAAATTCTTTGACCCGTATTTCATAAATATACCAAATCACGTGCAGCTTGCGGATCCACAATATTATATTTCGCGAAAAATTGATATTTTAATTGGGGCTCAAGTATTTTTCAAATTATTGTGCATGGGACAAATACGACTCGTAGATGAAAATATTATTCTTCAAAAATCTGTGTTTGGGTGGCTATTTGCAGGACTAGTTCCAGGTAACATTCCAATCGAATCTTTCACCCTTGCGACATGCAATTTAAATACATTGCAACAAATTTCTAAAAACATTGTTAAATTTTGAGAAATTGAGCACGTAACTGAAACTACGCAAAATTCTCAAGAACAGAAGGATTGCGAGTTACATTATCAAAACACTATAAAGCGCGATGACACAGGCCGATTTATTGCTTCTTTACCTTGAAAGTCCAATCCTAAATTAATAGGAAATTCGTTAGAAATTGCTAAGCGGCGATATTTAACTCTCGAAAAAAGTTTATGTCACAATATTTAAATCTCGGGCACATGACCGAAATAGGGAGCTTAAATACCTGCTCGGGTGAGGGTTATTATATGCCTCACCATGCGGTCTTCAAGGACGAAAGCCTTACATCTAAAATTCGTATTGTTTTTGATGCATCCTGCAAATCCTCAACAAATGTTTCACTAAACGATATTCTAATGCTAGGTCCGGTACTACAAAACAATCTTTTCAGCATTCTTACTCGATTTCGATTTTATAAATTTGTTTTGTGCTCGGATATAACAAAAATGTATAGGCAAATTCTGATTAATCCTGAAGACACGCCGTATCAAAAAATATTATTTCGCTTTTTTTCAGATGAGGAAATCAAGATATTCGAATTAAAAACGCTCACGTATGGTATACAACCCGCGTCGTTTATTGCAACAAAATGTTTGTTTGAGCTTGCGTCACCGTATGCAAGTTCTGATCCAAATTTATATAGGACGATAACCAATGACTTTTACATGGATGATTTAATTACTGGCGGTAATAATGAAGCTGAATTGTTGCAATTGCGCAACGAAATAATAAACGTTTTAGACTCGGGAGGGTTTCCACTACGAAAGTGGAATTCCAATAACGGTAATCTATTGAAAAATATAGATTCTGATCAACAAAATCTAATTATTCCGTGTAATGAGGGTGACAGTTTGAAAACTTTGGGTGTTTTATGGTGCCCTACAAAAGATGCGATACTATATAAAACACGATTAGATTGCAAGGAATCGCGTGTCACAAAGCGTATGATTTTAAGTCACATCTCAAAATTATTTGTTCCACTTGGATTGCTCGGTCCCATTATTACAATTTCCAAATTAATTATGCAAGATTTGTGGAAAATTAAAACCGGTTGGGATGAATCCGTTCCAAATGAGCTTCGCACTCGTTGGAAAGAATTTAGTTCTCAATTGAACGACATTTCAAATATTAACATTCCTCGCGAACTTGTTTTTGAGAACAATTCACGTATTGAATTACGCGGTTTCGCCGATGCTAGTGAGCGAGCATACGGAGCCTGTGTTTTTGTCAGAGAAATTATGTCCAACAATAGTATTAATTGCGGAATTTTATGCGCAAAATCAAGAATAGCCCCTCTTAAAACAATAAGTTTACCACGATTGGAATTATGTGCTGCTTCATTAGTGGCTGAATTAGTCGAAAAAGTGCTAAGTTCGTCCAATATGAAATTTTCGGTGATTAGTTATTATACAGATTCAACGATTGCTCTGTGTTGGATTAAATCATGCCCTAGTCGTTGGAAATCTTTCGTCGCGAATTGAATAACAGAAATTCAAAATATATCAAAATCGGAATCATGGTATCACGTTGACACATTCAACCACCCTGCAGATATTATTTCTAGGGGACAATACCCTTCTGATTTAATAAAAAACAATTTGTCGTGGCGAGGCCCTGCATTTCTAGATCAAGTTGATTTTAAACCGAAATTATTTAATTCAATAAAATGCCAGGTAGTTGTGCCGGAGGCGAGAGTATTTACTGTTGCGAACAGCGATTGTGACGTTAATGAGTTGCTTGAATTTGCACAGTGCATTTTCTTAAAATATTCATCCATTACTAAATTAGTTCGTTTAATTGCTATCTGAAAAGGTTTATTTTTAACTGTAAAAATAAATTAAAAAGGGATACCTCAGAATTGTCCGTAAAGGAGCTCAATGAAGCGGAAACTGCATTGTTAAAGATTGACCAAAGAATTTCCTTTAGTAAAGAGATTGACCAGTTGCAAAGTTCTCAAGGTCTGAATACTAAAGGTTATTGCCGTTAAATCCATTTCTGGATGAAAATGGGATATTACGCGTAGGAGGGCGCTTGCGTCTTTCGAGTATGCAATTTGATAATAAACATCCAATATTGCTTGCAAAGGGCTTACTTTGTGATGTAATTGTCTCTCGAGCTCATAAAGCTAGTTTACATAGCGGTACTCAAGGTACGTTAGCCGCTACTAGATTAAAATACTGGCCTCTCTCAGGTAAAAATGTTGTTACAAAAATTGTACGGAGGTGCGTGCTTTGTTTTCGTTATAATCCTTTAACATCACAACCAAAAATGTCTGATTTACCTGCGTGTCGTATACAAGGTAACAATAGACCATTCTCAAGTGTAGGTACAGATTATTTTGGACCCTTCTTTATCAAGGAAGGTACACGTAAATCTCGGAAAATAATTAAATCGCACGGCCGTGTGTTTATATGCATGGCAACAAAGGCTGTTCATTGCGAAATTGTAGAAAATTTAACCACGGAAGCGTTTATTGCAGCGCTAAAAGATTTGTTGGCAGACATGGGGTTCCATTCGAAATATTTTGCGATAACGGGACTAATTATGTGGGTGCAGCCAATGAACTGCGTGAGATCGTAGATTTTCTAAAAAATGGAAAGTTTCAGAACGCCATCGAAAGAGAAGCTACTTCCCGTAATATAAATTTTCGTTTTAATGTCCCTAGGGGGCCCCATTTAGGTGATCTTTGAGAAGCCGCCGTAAAGTCTCTTAAAAGGCATATTTATAAGGTTGCGTCAAATGCTAATTTAACCTTTATTGAGTTATATACTTTATTAATTGAAGTCGAAAGTGTACTCAATTCTCGTCCATTAGTACCTCTTTCTCAGGACGCAAACGACTTTGACTATCTGACGCCGGGGCATTTTTTAATTGGTGACAATTTAATGGCAGTTCCAGAAGTGAACTTAGCAATGGAACCTATTAATAAACTATCACGATGGCAATACGTGCAGCGCATCCAGCAGGATTTTTGGTTGAAATGGAAGGGAGAGTACCTTCAGGAGTTGCAAAAACGTCAAAAATGGAATATACCTCAAGGTTTTCCTTTGGCTTCAGATCAGTTAGTTATCATCTCGGAAGACAATTTGCCATCGCGTATGTGGAAGCTAGGCCGTATAACTGAAGTGCATCCAGGAGTTGATGGTGAGGTGCGGGTAGTTAGTGTGCGTACGTCAAGTGGCATAATAAAAAGACCTACTGTGAAATTGTGCGCGCTACTAATCGATATTGACTAATGACTAATGCGCAGCCTAATGTAGTTAGCTTAATGTTAAAAAAAACGTTTATGTTTAAATTGAAACAGCTTGTATTACATAATACATTTGTTAGAGTGTAAAATTAGTGCAGTTTATCCTTTATTTAGCCTTTTGAAATTACTAATTTCAAGGGAGGCGGCATATTACGTCCCATCATGACAATAATTGTACTTTGGTAGTATGTTAGTACATTCTTTTAATGTACCGTTATAGCTAGGAAATGAGGCGGCCTGCGTGCCAGTTTTGCTCTTTCACCCCACCATGCTGTGGCTATAAATGCCTGTATTCAGTATTCTTGCATTCGTACCGCAATAAAGATGCTCAAATCTCGTCTCCTGTTTATTTTAATATTAAAGGAAATATTGGTAAAAACACCGTTGTGTTCTCGTTACATAAGGTGAACTGCAGTACGCCGTCATCTTACAATTACTAATTATCAAAACTAAACTAATAGGTTTTTGGGTAGCAAAAACTTCGTATTTTTTATAGTTTAGTAAAAACCTAAGTACAGTTTTAATGTTTTGATGAGCGTACGTAATAAGCTTGTGTTTTTTAAACTTTAGCCCCTAACAATAAACACGTTTAATCGCAATAAGAGTATTAGTTAAGCAGTTGTGTTCAATTTGAAACGCAAAAATAATGTAAACTTGTAGTCATTTTCTTAAGTTCTTGAATCACGTACTTAAACAGTCTTTGTTATTGTTTTTATATTAAATGAAAAGCGCTATTCATTTCATTCCAATTATTACCTGTGGGCATTTTGTGTTTCACAGGATGTGGCGGTATTTTCAAATTATGTTCATGTAAGCGTTTAGATAAACTGTGAACAAGTAATGGAAAACAAACATTTAAACGGCACAGCCCTAGTATGTAACAATACCATTCTTACAAATATGCTCTTAAAACGATTAGTTTAAGAAATAGTTTGAAAACGTTAATATCATACATTACACAAACAAAAATGTGATTGACATTGTACAAAACTTTCTTATTACATACTACGTATATTGGAATAATGCACTATCGACATTTCCGTATATCCATATCGAGTATTAATATTTTAATATGTCGACATATCAATATGTGAGAAAAAGACCACAACAAATCAAGTTTGAAAATTATTTAAGATTTCACGTTTTAAATATTAGCAATGATGCTTTAAGCTGGTGGAATACCTTAACTGGAGAGCATTTGGAACAATTAATATTTTTATCCGTCCACAACCAGTGGCTACATCTAATAACATTTCCATATTCAAACACACAAAAAATTTATATGCAATATTTATGGCTATGGTAAATTTAATATTATTTCACGTGTAATTTTATTCATTAGAAAATATTTTTAACGTATGACTTTTCTTATATACTATAGATTTTAGATTCTGAAAAATTCTTTACACTTCTTATAAATTAAGATTCTTATTAATACACTTTAAAGTCTATGTTCAATACAGGTATTGGTTTTAAACCATTCTGGTAAACTTGATTAAATTTTGTTAACAATTTGTTTTTTTAAAAGTTTATTTATAACTTATTTTTCGACAATTTTATGAAATAGTATGGAAAATTGCACCATTTTAATACTTGTAAAAGACAGCAATGGTGATGGGTTTTGTTAGTGATACTACGTTATTTATATTATAATTTTTATAAAATAACAGAGCATCTATATCATCAATAATCTCTTCTGTGGTTATGAGGGAAGAACAATTTGGGTATTTGTATTTGTCGATACATTTTTTTCTAAATTTTCTGCAAAATAGATGGTGGCACAATATTCTAAAGTTTGTAGTTTAGCTGCGTATGTATGGAATGATACCTTACAAGAAGTGCTGTCTCTGTTGGAATCTGATTCTGTACATGAACAGTCAGTCATCTGTACCGATAATTGGTTCATTTTTTGAGCAATCTATTTTCTCACATTGAAATGAACCTGGCAGTGTTGGTAGTATTTGATAATTTGTTGCCCTTGGCGGTTTCGTAGTTTTCATAATTATGTTTGACTTAATAGCAGCTTGAAAAGTCCGCACTGGAGGGTTAAGAGAGTAGCCTCCACGTTAACGATAAATTGAAGATTGATTTTCCAAACATTCTGATTTAATCTTCCAGTCAGTAAAAAATCGTAACCAATAATTTTTAGTGATGTAAAAATCATTTTTACTGCATTTATGGTCAAAAGATGCCATCGAAGCTGGGCGTTCTCAGGACAACCCTTTTCCTATTAACTTTATGTAGGGTGACTAAACAACTACACAGTTAATCGAGCATTCAGCTTTTGAAAATTGTTCGGACTAAAATGAACGTCTGTTAGTTCAACCTGGACTTTTCCGGTTTTACACATTTTATCCAGACCAAAGGTTTTCTCATATACTCGAATGATATTTGTATTTCATCAGCTTGAACAAATGTGCCGTTCAACAAATTATTCCGCAACGATTTGATCAGGTGTGGTGCACCATACAAGGCAAATTATGTATTTTGTTTATGCTCAAAATACGGTTTACTTGTGGTAATATTAAGTTTGTGATATGAAGCCGGGTTTGTCGGGTCTTGATCACCGACTGTTGCCGCTGGATTCAGATTTGTTTCTTCTGAGTGCTGCAAGGTCTGGGTAATAGTGTTTCTTAATTGATCCGCAGCAACGCCATCTTCTCTAAAATAATAGGATAGTGGGATTTTCCAGTCACTATATAAACCTCTGACAAGTATAACTAGGGATTTCCTTGCAGCGGGTTGTAATAGGTCAAATTCACCTAAATCTTGAAAGCCTTTTATTACATGTTTATTTCTAGAGTATTCGATGCTTTATGTAATGTGCATTTCCTCAAATTCCACAACATATAACTTACTTTTATTGTCATTGCATCTGCTTTGCGTTTTACCAATGTAAAGATTTTTCATTATATCTGGGATTATATGAGTATGGTTAAAGCCAATGTGATAATGTAGAAACAGCACTTAAGCTAACGCCTTTTCGCCTCATAAATTTGTAAGCTTCAGGTGCTTTATGATACACGCACATTGCAGCACTTTTTCGCTGGGAATCCAAGGTGTTCCTCGTTTATGGTAACTTGCATTTGCATCAGCGCTCTTTCAAAAGGAGATAAATCACGAATGTTTCGTGGTTAAAAGGGGCGCATTTTCAATGTACTTTCAGATTTATGTAGCTTATTTCTTGTTATTAGTAACTGCCTTTCAAGATTTGCCTTTCTTGGCGTGTCTACTTTAGATGGGCGGTAATGGGGCGGTGTTGTAAGAAGATTGGTGATGTCAGCCAAAAATTCATTACGTGAATCAGATGATGACATATTTGTGGAGGATGATAGTATACCACATTTTGATGTTAATAGTTGTGAAGCTATTCCATATGCTTTTTTGTGTTCCCCTACTGCTAGTTTATATGATATTGGGACAGCAGTAATAAGTAGGGTAAATACAGGGCTACGGCTTACCCCTCTGACGTCACAAATCAATGTTAATTCCCATTTAGCACCGTCCATCTAGCACCCATGTATCAGACAGAGACAGACAAATATTCGCGCATCTGGTAACTTAAATTTGACTTAAAATTGCACAATAGTTTTCTTCGACTCAGCATCTTTTGGCGAAAATCGCAAATAATTTCAACATTTGCAGCGAATTCGCACATTTAGTAGCAAAAATCTGCACAATAGTTTTCTTCAACTAAGCAATTTCTAGCCCCAGGCATGGCTAATTTAATTAAATTCTAATTTACGCAATTATTCGCACAGTGGCGAGGGGTCAGCACCCCGATCTGGCACGGATCTTGTTCTCATCTGGACCATCTACCCTTTAATCGGCAAATATTCGCCTAAATTTGCACAATAGTTTTCTTCAAGTAAGCATTTTATAGCTCCAGGCATGGCTCGTGCTAGTCATCATAAAATTTGACTCCCATAAGCAATACACAGACAAAAAAATTGCGCAATAGTCATCATAAATTTGACTCCATAAGCAATACACAGGCAAAAATTGCACAAATCTGATATTTGCACAATAGTTTTCTTCGACCTAGTATCTTTTGTCGGCGCCCTGATCTGGACCGTCGGACCCCGGCATCCTTCCCCAGGGCCGCCGGATAGGCAAATTCTTCCGCTAATTATTTAATCTTTAAACTAGCTAGTCATCATAAATTTGACTCATAAGCAATACACATGCAAAAAATTGCGCTAATTTATTTAATCTTTTAAACTAATCTAATACATAACTAGATTAATCCATTAACCCTAATGCAATCTTTTGCAAATTAAATTTTTATTTACCACAATCCACCGTCGGAGGCCCCCGAGTCAGATAGGCAAATTCTTCCGGATTAAGCTGATTAAGAGTTAATTTAATTACATCAATTAATTATTTATTTATTAAAGAATTACATAATAAAAATACAAAGTCATCTTAAATTTGACTCCCATATAACAATATGCATAACAATTTCTAAATTTGCCTTAATCATGGCTTGGGATGCAGAGATGATTAAGAGTCAATATAATTACATCAATAAACTAATCTAATACATAACTAGATTAATCCATTAACCCTAATGCTATCTTTTGCAAATTAAATTCTTATTTGCCACAATCCACCGTCGGGGCCCCGACAGGGGCACCAGATAGGCAAATTCTTCCGGATTAAGCTGATTAAGAGTCAATATAATTACATCAATTAATTATTTATTTATTAAAGAATTACATAATAAAAATACAAAGTCATCTTAAATTTGACTCCCATTTGAGCATATGCATGACAATTTCCAAATTTGCCTTAATCATGGCTTGGGATGCAGAGATGATTAAGAGTCAATATAATTACGTCAATTAATTATTAAAGAATTACATAATAAAATACAAAGGCATCTTAAATTTGACTCCCATATACGCATATGCATGGAGATACCTAAATTTTCCTTAAGATGATTAAGATGATTAAGAGTCAATTAATTACATCAATTATTTATTAAAGAATTACATAATAAAAATACAAAGTCATCTTTAAAATTACAGACGCCAACATTTCGCAATAAGCGCAAACAATCGGTTACCATTCTTTGCCACACAGGTTTAACACTATATCATTTAGCACAAATTTGTATTTTATATAATCCAAGTTTACAATAAGTATTTTTGCATGCATTTCGCACAAACATTTATGAAATGCAGCTTTAGGTCTTCTTCTATCACCAGTATAATTACTAGGCCTAATAACCTGCTTGTGGATAAGTATTGTTAGTGTAAAAAAATTTGCAAAAACATATTGTTGAATGGCAATGTGTCATATGCAAAACAATTTTATTTGTTAATACGTTTCTGTTAAAGACAGGTTTCACGCGTAATAAAATACAGTTCTAGCTCAAAGCGAAAACATTAGTTTGGATAATGATGTAGTTAATATATATCTATAACCGTTCTAGAGGTGTATTTAATGAATATTGTGGTACAAGTTTTCGCATCCATTTAAACCTAATGCAAACGCTTGCAAATAATTTAGGGATGACTCAACAGCATTTGCAAACTATCATTTTGAGTTCATTATTACGTTTATAGCACTAACCATATTTTTAGAATGTAATGAAATGTAATCAATAGTTTATACAGTTTATTCGGTATACTAATCATTAATAGCACAAATTTGCATACGGTTAAGATACATAGATCGAACAAAAAATTCCGCAAAATGACAAAATGTTAAATTTCAGTCTAATTCGAAGTCTATGTTCACTGTTGCACCGACTTTACCCCTGCTAATCATATAAACATTTTTCTTTCTATCAATTAGCTTGCTGAAGGTTTTTATGCCATCAAGTTTTAAGTAGTTGAAAAAGCGCTCTGGTAAAAACACAAAAAAATCATCGCTTTCAACAATAGCACGATCCCCATACTTTGTTGACACAGGCTTGACTCCTAAGACACGATATTTTCTATCGGTGACAAGCTCCGAAGCACTTATCGTAGTTTTACACTTCATAACAGCATTTAATTTTGCAAAATCCATATTATATGAGCTGGCAAATAAAGAAAATAATGAGTTAAAATTAGGGCGGAAATTTAAATATTACAATTAAATCACTTATGAGGTAAGACCGAAATATAACTTTTAAAAAATGCGAAAGACATAATTCCGCGTCTTGATGCAAGAATAATAATTTTAAACTAAAAAATGGACTTACCTCCTGCTTGTACCTCGTTCTTCTGAAGTTGAAACAGATATTTTGAACTAGAAACCCCTAGACCAATACTTATATGAATCGACGGATCCTTTCCAATCAACATAAATCCTGTTATAAAAAACACGACCGTCGACTTTGATACCCTTTCACCACTGCGTTCGGTAACAATATCTAAACCAAAAACGCACCGTATTTAAAATGAAATCTTTTACGTGAAAACGCCATGGTAATTACATCACATCCTGATTTTCCCCATTTTCATTAACGCTTCAACAGGATGGAATTTGTAAAAATTAGAAGCAGCGTGTTTATTGGAACAGAAACTCGACCTGCACCCAAATTATATTAAACCTGATTATATTATATGTCATAATTCGCGAAGAAAATTATATTCAAGCGAAATAATAGAAATTACATTTACAGTATTTTTTAAATGATTGTAATTATGCCAAATCACCATAAATAAAAACCAATAGACTCATTTTTTAACAATATTCTACGTCATTAGAATGTAAACAACATAACTGGAAAAAATTTGTTGACCGAAACAAATTCCTTTCATACTTATGATACATTACTTGTTAGATATAAATTTGGGGGAAATGCTCGCATTAACAATAACATTTTTTACATAGAAATGGCTTTTAATTGGATGCAATTTGAAGTAAATATGTTACAAACGCAAATACGTTATTTTAGCCAAGTAAAAATGGATACAAGTCCTTAATAAAATACGACTTACAAAATAAAAACATTTTCAAAGCCTTAAAATAAATTTACAGATTTAATAGTCTTTTAAGTGTTTATGAATACAATTTTAGTTTATCAGTCTAACATGCTTTTTTATTTTTTAAACTTTATACTTATTGGTAATTCGCAAAAAAATATTACCCAAGAAATGGATTTAATTACGGGAATATCCATAAAACAAATAATAAATAACGTCTTCGACCTTATTAAAATGTAATATAATTAATAGATGGTAATTTGTTGGGAAGCTCTATGTATGCATTACGATACATTACTCGTAGAACTGAATTGGGGAAATTTACAGATTTTCGATACTATTTGCGTAGAAAAGAGCGTTAAACGCGGTGTTATTTATAATACAATAGCATATTATGCAAAATCTGAAAACCACAAATTTTCTGCAATACGATAACAAGCATGAGTTATCAATGTTTATTTATTTTCAGATTAATTATACGTCCTCGTTAAAAGCACTGAGCAATGTCATAGTCATTTACACTTATTAGAATGTGAGTGGAATATTTTGGATGACAGAAAAACAAAACCCATTCTATGCATTTACGATACATTACTCGTAGAACCGAATTGGAAAAATTCTCAAAAATATTTTTGTAACTCTAAAATAATTAGTAAAACTACATTACATCAAATCGCTATAATTAATTAACTTTAACTAGAAGTACAATGGTTTCTCCAACTAAGCAATTGTTAGTGCAAATAAGTCTTAATAATACTATGGCTATGCACCTCACGGCGGGCAGTAGTCATTAGCTTAATCAGGTGTACCAGTAACTTTACCTTTGCGGTGAAAGCCTAATGATAGATATACTAATGTATGCACGCTATATATAATTATCAAATTTTAGCAATACGTTAAACAGCTTTTGTGATAGGGTCTTAAACAAGTTTATGAGATGCTTTTACAAATACTGCTACTTTAAACGACAGGGGAAATAACCGCTATCAAAAACCGTCTTATTTAGATATATGTACTATATCTCCTATTTTAAGCAAAATGTTTCGGTTTAAACCAATTAAAAAGCTGCGGGCATGTGGTCATATGGTCATACGATCATATTATCCCCTAACACGATTAATTTGAGCGTCTAATTAAATGTTAAACAAGTTGGACTTTGAGTCCGTGTATACTTTCCAAATACTTGTATGCCAATGACAAACTCAGGAAAACCCGCGATAATATAATTAATTATGCCTTGGGGGCTATGTTTTTCCTGTAAAGACTTGCACTTAATACCACTAGTTAAATCTGTTGATCGACTTAAACAGGTTCAAAATTGATCGGCGCATGACCTCCACCACTCAATATAAGCCGAGAAATGTAAAGCTAAAAATTCAGTTTGCGAAATATCTTCGAACTATTCAAGTTAAAGTCATGGATTTCGCGGGTGTTGATGTAACAAGTGATGTGCCAAAATTAAACCCAAACACACTGGTAGGCAAGACTGACTACCCCTTAAGCGGATGGAGGCGATCTCACCCTCACTTATTGGAAGTAGGATTTGATTTACATGGTGGTCTACAACCAGTCATACAAATTGATTGTGTTAGATGTATATGCGGAAATGTTGGAATGAAAATGGGGTATAATGGTTGGTCCGATTTATGTAGCTTTCAAGTTGAATTTAGTGTTAGAGAATTTGCACGAGATGCAAAGAATGCTATGCAAAATGGCTTCAGCGATGGAATAGATGATGTAGAATTACAACTGGCTTACGGGTTTAAATTGAAACTGACAACCATTACATCGAATGTCGAAAGCGCATTAGTAGGAAATGATTTGCATGAAGAGGATTTGTTTATTTTATTTTATTTATTTGTTTATTCATTAGGCTTTCACCGCAAAGGTAAAGTTACTGGTACACCTGATTAAGCTAATGACTACTGCCCGCCGTGAGGTGCATAGCCATAGTATTATTAAGACTTATTTGCACTAAAAATTGCTTAGTTGGAGAAAACCATAGTACTTCTAGTTAAAGTTAATTAATTATAGCGATTTGATGTAATGTAGTTTTACTAATTATTTTAGAGTTACAAAAATATTTTTGAGAATTTTTCCAATTCGGTTCTACGAGTAATGTATCGTAAATGCATAGAATGGGTTTTGTTTTTCTGTCATCCAAAATATTCCACTCACATTCTAATAAGTGTAAATGACTATGACATTGCTCAGTGCTTTTAACGAGGACGTATAATTAATCTGAAAATAAATAAACATTGATAACTCATGCTTGTTATCGTATTGCAGAAAATTTGTGGTTTTCAGATTTTGCATAATATGCTATTGTATTATAAATAACACCGCGTTTAACGCTCTTTTCTACGCAAATAGTATCGAAAATCTGTAAATTTCCCAATTCAGTTCTACGAGTAATGTATCGTAATGCATACATAGAGCTTCCCAACAAATTACCATCTATTAATTATATTACATTTTAATAAGGTCGAAGACGTTATTTATTATTTGTTTTATGGATATTCCCGTAATTAAATCCATTTCTTGGGTAATATTTTTTGAATTACCAATAAGTATAAAGTTTAAAAATAAAAAGCATGTTAGACTGATAAACTAAAATTGTATTCATAAACACTTAAAAGACTATTAAATCTGTAAATTTATTTTAAGGCTTTGAAAATGTTTTTATTTTGTAAGTCGTATTTTATTAAGGACTTGTATCCATTTTTACTTGGCTAAAATAACGTATTTGCGTTTGTAACATATTTACTTCAAATTGCATCCAATTAAAAGCCATTTCTATGTAAAAAATGTTATTGTTAATGCCAGCATTTCCCCCAAATTTATATCTAACAAGTAATGTATCATAAGTATGAAAGGAATTTGTTTCGGTCAACAAATTTTTCCAGTTATGTTGTTTACATTCTAATGACGTAGAATATTGTTAAAAAATGAGTCTATTGGTTTTTATTTATGGTGATTTGGCATAATTACAATCATTTAAAAAATACTGTAAATGTAATTTCTATTATTTCGCTTGAATATAATTTTCTTCGCGAATTATGACATATAATATAATCAGGTTTAATATAATTTGGGTGCAGGTCGAGTTTCTGTTCCAATAAACACGCTGCTTCTAATTTTTACAAATTCCATCCTGTTGAAGCGTTAATGAAAATGGGGAAAATCAGGATGTGATGTAATTACCATGGCGTTATTACGTGAAAGATTTCATTTTAAATACGGTGCGTTTTTGGTTTAGATATTGTTACAGTTTGAATTTTATTTACGCATATCTAAAGTACGAATCCTTCTCAAAGACTGTTTTGCAATATGTATTTTTAGCAGCTTTAGTTTGGCAATACCTCTATTTAAAACCACGTAATTATCGCGATTTAATGTAACCTCATCAAAAATGCCTTAAGGTTAAGAAACATTTTCGAATTTACCATAAACAATATGAAAGTACTGCGTTCGGTGAAAGGGTATCAAAGTCGACGGTCGTGTTTTTTATAACAGGATTTATGTTGATTGGAAAGGATCCGTCGATTCATATAAGTATTGGTCTAGGGGTTTCTAGTTCAAAATATCTGTTTCAACTTCAGAAGAACGAGGTACAAGCAGGAGGTAAGTCCATTTTTTAGTTTAAAATTATTATTCTTGCATCAAGACGCGGAATTATGTCTTTCGTATTTTTTAAAAGTTATATTTCGGTCTTACCTCATAAGTGATTTAATTGTAATATTTAAATTTCCGCCCAAATTTTAACTCATTATTTTCTTTATTTGCCAGCTCATATAATATGGATTTTGCAAAATTTAATGCTGTTATGAAGTGTAAAACTACGATAAGTGCTTCGGAGCTTGTCACCGATAGAAAATATCGTGTCTTAGGAGTCAAGCCTGTGTCAACAAAGTATGGGGATCGTGCTATTGTTGAAAGCGATGATTTTTTTGTGTTTTTACCAGAGCGCTTTTTCAACTACTTAAAACTTGATGGCATAAAAACCTTCAGCGAGCTAATTGATAGTAAGAAAAATGTTTATATGATTAGCAGGGGTAAAGTCGGTGCAACAGTGAACATAGACTTCGAATTAGACTGAAATTTAACATTTTGTCATTTTGCGGAATTTTTTGTTCGATCTATGTATCTTAACCGCATGCAAATTTGTGCTATTAATGATTAGTATACCGAATAAACTGTATAAACTATTGATTACATTTCATTACATTCTAAAAATATGGTTAGTGCTATAAACGTAATAATGAACTCAAAATGATAGTTTGCAAATGCTGTTAAGTCATCCCTAAATTATTTGCAAGCGTTTGCATTAGGTTTAAATGGATGCGAAAACTTGGTCCACAATATTCATTAAATACACCTCTAGAACGGTTATAGATATATATTAACTACATCATTATCCAAACTAATGTTTTCGCTTTGAGCTAGAACTGTATTTTATTACGCGTGAAACCTGTCTTTAACAGAAACGTATTAACAAATAAAATTGTTTTGCATATGACACATTGCCATTCAACAATATGTTTTGCAAATTTTTACACTAAAAATACTTATCCACAAGCAGGTTATTAGGCCTAGTAATTATACTGGTGATAGAAGAAGACCTAAAGCTGCATTTCATAAATGTTTGTGCGAAATGCATGCAAAAATACTTATTGTAAACTTGGATTATATAAAATACAAATTTGTGCTAAATGATATAGTGTTAAACCTGTGTGGCAAAGAATGGTAACCGATTGTTTGCGCTTATTGCGAAATGTTGGCGTCTGTAATTTTAAAGATGACTTTGTATTTTTATTATGTAATTCTTTAATAAATAATTGATGTAATTAATTGACTCTTAATCATCTTAATCATCTTAAGGAAAATTTAGGTATCTCCATGCATATGCTTATATGGGAGTCAAATTTAAGATGCCTTTGTATTTTTATTATGTAATTCTTTAATAATTAATTGACGTAATTATATTGACTCTTAATCATCTCTGCATCCCAAGCCATGATTAAGGCAAATTTGGAAATTGTCATGCATATGCTCAAATGGGAGTCAAATTTAAGATGACTTTGTATTTTTATTATGTAATTCTTTAATAAATAAATAATTAATTGATGTAATTATATTGACTCTTAATCAGCTTAATCCGGAAGAATTTGCCTATCTGGTGCCCCTGTCGGGGCCCCGACGGTGGATTGTGGCAAATAAGAATTTAATTTGCAAAAGATAGCATTAGGGTTAATGGATTAATCTAGTTATGTATTAGATTAGTTTATTGATGTAATTATATTGACTCTTAATCATCTCTGCATCCCAAGCCATGATTAAGGCAAATTTAGAAATTGTTATGCATATTGTTATATGGGAGTCAAATTTAAGATGACTTTGTATTTTTATTATGTAATTCTTTAATAAATAAATAATTAATTGATGTAATTAAATTAACTCTTAATCAGCTTAATCCGGAAGAATTTGCCTATCTGACTCGGGGCCCTCGACGGTGGATTGTGGTAAATAAAAATTTAATTTGCAAAAGATTGCATTAGGGTTAATGGATTAATCTAGTTATGTATTAGATTAGTTTAAAAGATTAAATAAATTAGCGCAATTTTTTGCATGTGTATTGCTTATGGGAGTCAAATTTATGATGACTAGCTAGTTTAAAAGATTAAATAATTAGCGGAAGAATTTGCCTATCCGGCGGCCCTGGGGAAGGATGCCGGGGGTCCGACGGTCCAGATCAGGGCGCCGACAAAAGATACTAGGTCGAAGAAAACTATTGTGCAAATATCAGATTTGTGCAATTTTTTGCCTGTGTATTGCTTATGGGAGTCAAATTTATGATGACTATTGCGCAATTTTTTTGCCTGTGTATTGCTTATGGGAGTCAAATTTTATGATGACTAGCACGAGCCATGCCTGGAGCTATAAAATGCTTACTTGAAGAAAACTATTGTGCAAATTTAGGCGAATATTTGCCGATTAAAGGGTAGATGGTCCAGATGAGAACAAGATCCGTGCCAGATCGGGGTGCTGACCCCTCGCCACTGTGCGAATAATTGCGTAAATTAGAATTTAATTAAATTAGCCATGCCTGGGGCTAGAAATTGCTTAGTTGAAGAAAACTATTGTGCAGATTTTTGCTACTAAATGTGCGAATTCGCTGCAAATGTTGAAATTATTTGCGATTTTCGCCAAAAGATGCTTAGTCGAAGAAAACTATTGTGCAAATTTAAGTCAAATTTAAGTTACCAGATGCGCGAATATTTGTCTGTCTCTGTCTGATACATGGGTGCTAGATGGACGGTGCTAAATGGGAATTAACATTGATTTGTGACGTCAGAGGGGTAAGCCGTAGCCCTGTATTTACCCTACTGTAATAGTTAGATGGCTTTGCAAAAAATCCTCTTTTTTGAAGTGCTATTCGCAGAGGAATCTCTTTCCAGGTTGCTCTAGATCCAACGTGATCAGTTTGGGATTACCTGGAAATTAATAATGCGTATAAGTATTTCTTTAATTACTTCATTTTTATTTAAATATCAAAAACTGCAAAATACAGCATTTTTCACCGTTGGAATAGCATTAATTTGGATACTAGTCTATAGTGCCCTTATTGTAACATTAGGGACGCAAAAAATATGTTTGATTTCAATGCGATGCTGTATAGGCAAGCAATGAGCTGCTTCAAAAGGTATAATGAATAAACTAGGAATTGTTTAGTACAAACTAAATTAAAAGCTGCATTATATGATCTAGATCCTGTGCCCCTAAGTAGTTTTTACGTACAGTTGAACTTGATTAAACGAACCCTAGATATAAATAACGAACAACGTTTAAAAACACGTTCAAAATATACCATCTCTTATTTTAACAGATATAACGAACATACAAATTCGGATATAACGAACGAACGGTTTTAGCAAGCCTGTTTTTACATGTGAGTTAAATGTGTAGATGGTTTATAACGAACTAGCAATGGATCAGCGTTGACCCAAGCGCGTGGTTGTGTGAACTTTACTAACCTAGAAAAAATTTTGGCATATAGTAGTGGTAACGGTTACAGAATTGCAATTTGTTTTTAAGAAAGAGAGTCAGCTTTCACATGCGTAGGAGACATTTCTTGTTTGTAATTTTATATCATACAAAATCTACAACAATAGAGTTTGTTTTGCATGTCATAGCTAAACAGGCTTAAGCATCAAATTTTTAATGGGATTAGAATGAAACAAATTGGATGGAATTAAATCTCGTCTGTATTCCGTACATGCACTGTAACTTTAAGGTTAGTTATTGAACAATTTATGTCTGAATATAGCCACAACATATAAAAAAGTTTAAGATATTTTCTTTCTTTTTCATTTGAAAAATTCATATTCCCAACAAATAGCGATAAAAACGGGAAGCGGATAACTTCAATCCGAAGCTATGTAAGCCGAACAAAAAGCTTCTATGATATAAATACTAGGTATCTAAATATCAAGTAAGTAAATTCACAATTCCGCCAATACTTATGATAAGAATGCCTTTTTAGTTAAGCAGCAATAGCCTGTAGCATATGCAATAAATATCTGAATAAATAATCAATTTTTGGCATCTGTCTTCATCTCTAATAGGAAAACGAAATCTTTTTATATTTGGGGAATTCTTCGTAGTCCTCATATACAGGAAATAAAAACTGCAAGTCGTGGACATTTCTGCAATAAAAGTACATTCTTTAATTAAGCCCTTGTCTTCAAATAAAGCAATGGTACAAAATTTTCTGCTGTTAAATAAATACCTTTAAAGTATAGTCAATTTCAAAAGTGCACCACGAAGAACCAATAGGAGTCAGACAGAATTCACACCTAAAATATAAAAATTAATATAAGGATCTCATAATTTTGTGAAATTATACTAAATTACTTGTAACATTTATCAATATCAATGTCACGCGTATGTAATTTTAAAGTTTCTAGATATGGAACTGTAATTTTATAATATTTCTAATAATAACTACGATAAATGAGAAGAATAACACCGCATGCTTATAGACACCAAATGGCAATTATTTTAATCAAATCTAGAATTTTAAGAACATTGTTACAATACAACAATGGTAACGGTCCTTGAGCTAAACTTATCACCAATCAAAGTTACTTTCCCTGCATATACTTGAAATTTCTTTGTTAAAAATACTATGATCACTACAAAACAGTTTTATGAATATTTAAATACACTGCATTTACACTTGAACACATTCAGAACTAAAAGCACAGAATTAAAGTAGGAATTCTTATTATGAATTTCATCAAGTAAGCAGAAAATATAATTACCCAACAGAATGAAGAAATGATATGTGGAGACCTTGTTCTTCTAGTACATTTACGGAAATGCAGCACATGCTAGGCAAAAATAAATTCCATAAAACTTAACTCTCTACACTCGCTAATCTGTTCCATAATGTAGCTTGTTACATCTAACGCCAAGTAGGACATTTGTGGACTTGTAAAGGAGTGATCACCTATTTTGTTTTTCTGTCCACTTGCGACATGTAGTGTCTTCGCCATCTGGAGACTTTGGTCCCGTACTAACCAGAAGTTGAAAATCTATGCCAACAAGCAAACACTAGTCCCAAATAATACGAATTAAAATTTGAGAAAGTCATAATTATGTAACCAATGAGAAAATTGGATTGCTATGTTGTACATTACGTACATATAACTTTAATTATATGAAAATTGATACTGATGAGTGTATTCAGCGTTATTTATGGCGCTGTTTATCGAGTTGTAAGTAAATTTGATTTAAATATTAAACACAAATAACTGAACACAAAGTACATTTACAAAACGTATTTGCTGCGTAAATCAATTTAAAAGATTTTAGTTGTGCTTTTATGTTTAAAATAACTTGTGTGCACAAAAATTGTTACGATATGATTACTCGCACCCACAGATGACCTATCTCTTTAGATACCTTAACGGCCATTCTTAAACTTTGTGATTTTGCACACAACCGCCCTCTTACGATTAGGAGCAAAATCTACTACAGCGGGAAATTTAAATTCTCACTATTCAAATTACCTTCACCAAGTTCAGTTTCAGATATGAATACTGCCGTATTCCAAATTCGGAATATATATATATATATATATATATATATATATATATATATATATATGGATGTAATAAATTCATAAATACAAATTATTTAATCACACAATGGTGTAAGATAAAAACAGAATAAAAGACATTTTAATTTAATTTCCTTTATTGATCACACAAACACTATACAAATAGGTGGGATTCTTAGGTTAAAATTATAATCAGTTGTCAATACTTAAGTTAATTATCTAATAAACTAAAGTAAAGGCTTATTAACAAAAAGCAACTATAACTTATGATATATACTACTGCTCTACACTAAGAAACAAAGTTCTAACTATGATAATGAAGACACAATAAACGTTTATACACAGAAGGCCACTAAACTAACATAAAATAAACTACTTGAACATACCTATGAGCTTGTAGCTAGAATATAGCAATTTACATACATTGAGATACTATCGAAGGACAAAGTTTGCTGGTCCAATGATTGATAACAACGAATTTGTGGACTGTATTTTTAAAGATGTGGTAGTGCTTCCTCTGCAAGCCGAGACGAAACATCCATTGAACGACAAGTTTTATTATCACTTACAAAGTTTGCACCATTATGGCCATAAATAACACTTGTGTAATTACAACTCTTTATTCCAAACACTACACGATTTTTAATCTTTTATACAACAAACCATAAAACGAGCTTCGAAAACATACCGAATTGTATGTTGCGTTAATAACGTCTTACCGTTTTGAACGATTAACTACGACTTCCGTTCTTACACTGTATTTAGGGGTGCAGGGAGAACGAAACAAGTTTCTACCTGTTAAAACCGATCACGCGTAACCTTCGTGATAAAAGAGGTGATATATTCAGTATGCATATTTCGAATGTATACATTAATAGGATACAGGAGCGGGGTCGTCTTCAAATTAAATTTAATAAAATAATAAAAAAGACCGAACACTACTACTATACTAAAGAAACGAAATTGTAATTATATTAATGAACACACGTTACACGTACGGCTTTATAATAAATTAATAAGAAAACCAACAACACATTACATATTTTGCAAATGTCTAATGGCAAATGTCAAATGCAAGGCTACAATTACATGCATGTCTATTGAATTAATATCGCCCTCTAAGGGATGGTAGGACAAAGAGAATGATCACGTGATTGTTCCATTGAAACGTATTTACGTGAAACATCTAAGGTAATAGTTTATCTGTGTTAGCACCATTCGATAGCTATTAATTTTTCACTTATCGAATTGACCAACCCACAACCCTAAATGTATATCATCATATAATACAAGTTCGCTGTTTGGTTTGTTATTGACATTGTGTGTTATTCGTCGTGTTCTTTGCCGGTTCATTTTTACATTTTCATCAATATTGGCTCATTAATGTGTAAAATTTCGTTGTTGTTGGCCTGTTGGTGCTTATAAACACGCTCCAAGGTTCTTGAACCAGTTCTAAGCTTGAATAAAGTGTAAAGGGGGCTATGATAAATATTAGTGTGCAATAATACATTTTATTTCAATTGTCTATAAGCGCAATGCAAAATTATTTTTGGTATAAGTTGAAACTTCGACCTATTTATTTTTTATTTGATCTAACACTGAAAAATTTTCATTCATATATTTAAATAATTTTTGGAAGAATCGGAAATCCGAACGTTATGGTATTGTGTTTTAAAATTTGATAATTTTGATTGTGAGCGGTAGTGACTTTTGTGCTTAATCAATTTAAATATGAATCTCACGATTTTCATTTAAGAAATTTATTATTTGTACAACATTGGGCAATATACACGTATTGGGAAGAAATAATGGAATAAAAAGAATTTTATGAGTATATTCAGACGCTGTAAGCGTAACGTTAAATTATATTTGATGTAAGTTGTAACTCTGACCTTTTTATTTTTTATTTAATGTAATACTGTGAGAATTGGCATTGTTCTATATTTTATTTGTTATTTGTAGATATTTAATATTTCTGCTGTAGAAATCGTACGAAAGAGTTTAATATACTAATTTATCAGAGCTGGAGGGTCGTTTGAATGTTCTTACTTCTTCCTCAACTTCGCTTACTTCGTTATCTCCTTCATTTACTTCTTTCACTATTCATCTTACTTATTTCTCCACTTTACTTACTTCTTCATCTCCTTTATGCACTATTTCATATAAATTCAAACTAACAGTCTTCCTCGATTTCAATATTCACCTCATACTACTTAAAATATTCTTGACCACATTTAATTCTCTTCTTCTTGCCACCTATTACCAACTTTAATCTCACAATCAAATTCATTCAAAAAATTACCTCCATGCTCAATCCAAGAACAACCATAAATTATTGTTCAAATTTATCTTGCCTAATTCACATATTAAGATTGCCATGCTATTTCTACTTGCAGATGTTCTGTTGTTCGGTACAACTAAGTCATATTTCTTTATGGGGATTAAGGCACAATTTAATTCTTATACGTTGTTTTTAACAGAATCCTTCTAAATCAACGATGCCTAAGCTCCCGTATTTGTGAAGTCTATAAGAAATAGCTATATGTAGTGCGTAGTTAGAAATACAAGTGAAAGATGATTCACTAATGCAGAAATATGACGCTGAAGGTAAATTTAGTAAAATTAATTACAAATTTTATATTTTAATGTGGGGAGTTCATAAGAAATCCTAGACTACCACATTCTGTAAGTAAAACAACCCCAAAGCCGAGAAAAATAAAATTTCCATATATTTAATTTATACCCTATATAAAATTCCAATAAGGTTATTGTTAATATGGGATTTATTTTAGTATATAAGCCAAACCCTTAATTCAAATTTAAGCTAGTTCTATAGGGTGAATATCTATTTTCCGCTTAAAACTAATCATACGGATGTAACACAAAACGTGTTGTGTAACCTATTTAGAAATACTAAATAAAACACTGTATCAAAAGAATTTTTACTAAAAATATTATTTAATACATTCTCGAAAGGGCTTCCTTTATTAAAGGCACTGAACGCGAAGCATGAAGTTAAACAAAACTACTCAAATTTTTCTAGATCGTTCCATTTTTCATTCATTCTGCAGCGAGAGTACGTTCTTTTAAAGCAGTATCAAATACTCTTTTTAAATACCAAATAACATTCAATAATACATTGACCAGCAAAGTACTATTTAAAAAACCAATCCAATAATTTTTGCACAAAGTGTGAACGAGATATTTTTCATTTAAATAAACCACTTTCACACATAGTTCGAGAATCCATTATCTTTACGCTAACAAGTAATATGAATAAACTAACAAAACGGCAACAGAATTTATATACCCTTTAATTATGATGAAAGAGGATAACGTATAAGTATTCATTCTTGGAAAGAATTATTTATTTCTTAACTAAACCAATTAGTGAGTTTGTAGAACGCGGTAAGACAAGTAGAGACTACAAATCAGATAACACAAGACTTTTTAAAAGCCTATAAATGCTGACAAAAACGATAACGAATGTGTATTTTACATGCAATCCTACAAAAGTCATTGTTTAATACACTATTTAAGGCTTTTAATAAATTAAACTGACAACTAATTAAGATTAGGAATACACATACAATGAATGAAATTACAGTTAGTTATTACACTATGTGATGAGTCTGACCCACTGGAAATTTGAGAATCTGTGACGAATTGAAATTTTATTACATAAAACTGATAAATAATTAGGAAGATTTATTCAAAATCAGTTATTCGCCAATAGTTGGTGGAGCGCTATGAATTGTTTGTTGATAAAACGCTTGTCGACGGTATCTTTTGTTGGTAAAACACGAACTGTAATGAACGTTAGATTTTCGTGCAGGAGCACGTCAAAAACAATATGTTTTGAAACTTATATAGCAAAACTTCTACATTTATAAATCTATCCAGGGTAGATAGAGATATAAAATGGAACAATTTATTTCTACTACTATATAGGTATAACTGTTTTCTAAATGGAATAAATTAGAGATGGAGTTTTAATCAACTAAATACCAATCCTACAATTTAAGAGTCCAGAAACGCAAGTATAATTTGTATGAATCCCTATAAAGAAATTTATGCTATAATTAAGTTAAATCAGAATAAGGTTTTGACATAGTATTTGTGAGTTGCAAGGTTTAATTTTTCTATTTTGAGGTCAAATTTCGAGGTGGTTTGATCATTACATAAGATTTTCTCAAAGTATGAGGTATGTAGTATGCACTTTAAAATCAGAGACAATTTACTTACGGTAAACACTGCAGTGATACTAGAATGACAAAAGGGTTGTATGCCATAAAACAAGACGAGTTGCGAAACAATTTGATCCTCCTTTAGAGGATAAGCAAATATTCAAACATTTAGCGAAAAACTTTGAAACAGAAGTTAGGCAATGTATAGCTTTACGGAACATCGCGGATAAAGATGTATTTTTAGAGTACTTTCAATGGTATGATGAGATGAGTCAACCACAATGAATGGAGACCAGGTCAAGGAGACAGCCCATAAATTCCTGTAGGTATCAAAAAAGCGGTGGACCGGAACGGTACAATAGCAGTATTTTTGATAGGAGTAATATCCAAGAAGCAACTGGGGCCCGAATAATGCTAACAGGAGAGACGAGGGAAGGAGGAACAATGAATCCCGAACCACTGAGAATAGTACCGTAACCCAAGAATGGGTAAAAAAATTCACGGAGCAATGGCACTTACAATGACAATAATAGAACATAAGCTGTGACGGTGAACAGGCCAAGACCTTCAACGGCGAGGTCGGATTTTCAGAGAAAGGCAAACGGAACGCACCCATAGAAATTAACCTGTATAAGATTTGATTTAGAATGTGATGAAAATGTAAACAAAAGCTTAATTCTTATTTTAAATATAAATGTAGAAGATTCAATTATTAAAGTACTTACCGGTACGGGAGCTAAAGCATCGTGGATTTCGGAAGATTTTACTAAAAACAACGTACAAAAATTAAATTGTACGTCGATACCCATAAAGAAACGTAACTTAGTTGCACCGAACAACAGAAAGTCTGCAAGTAGAAACAGCAGGGCAATCCTAATATGTAAATTAGGGATGATAAGTATGAACAATAATCTATAGTTGTCCCTGGATTGAACATGCAGGCAATTTTTGGACTGTATTTGATTGATAGGTTGTAACGTATTTTTTTTCCTAGTTACACTTCGTTCTTTAATAAAAAATAAAACAGCAATAATATAAAATATAAAATTTATAAACTTCCGTTCAGTAAAAATTAATACATAAAATTAATAATAGCATATAGACTCCTTTACCTTTGTGGTCTAAGATTCGTTACTAAGCTCCGCCGAGTTGTCAATTTGAGCACTTTGCTATCAACGTTTGAAGGGACAAGCTGCGATAAGCGGCATAGTAAAGTCAAGATGGTCGTGTCTAAACACGTGGTCTGTAACAAAGTCCGAAAAAAGAAATATAATTGATTGAATCTTCGTGTCTGGAGGTTGGACCTAGCAGCTGTAGCGTGATGATATTCTTGTATAAGTTTCACCTAGAGCAGTTCAATTGATCCCTGCAGGCCTAAGGAGATGGAAGCTCCCCTTCATATATAATATATTAATACAGTTGGTATAAAATTATTTAAATAAATTTTATTAACATTTTCCCTATAGTGCAATATCACATACGATAATATTTTATACAATATGATATATGGTAATATCATGTTATGCAGTTTCATATAATTCAACATCATAAATAAGTAATATCGAATAAGCAAATCTTGGATCTAGAAAATTTGTTGGAGTACTAAATTTAATATGATGTAAAATCAAGCAGAAGTTAGTTTAGTTAAATAATGGTTGTATTCAGAGGAGTTTTTGCAATTCCAGTAATAATTTCGTAAGTATTCACGTGGTTTCTATTTGTGCGTCGCAGAAAACCGATGGTTATGGAATTTCCGACAGCTGAGGTTATAGTCCAATTTCTTTCGTCCACAGCAGTATTTCTACACGTGAGTGTTTTTTTAGAATTTAATTACTTTGAATATTAATTAAGTTGCAATAAGAAAATATTACATTAAACTTTTGTAACGTAAAAATTGTTTAAGGAAAGAAAGAATTAAATAACAAATTTATTGTTTGTCAGAATCCTTGCACATGCAGACAAAGTTTACATTTAAAAAGTTGTGAGTGACATTGTATGTCAGATATAAAAAACATAGATTCAGTTGTCCTATTTAGACCTCACATGTCATCTTACGTTAATTTAAAAATATGTTTAAATATTTTGAGGTCATGAACTTTGATTTTTAGTCAACATGTGGAATTCGCCTAAAAACTGTTAAGTAAAAGTAACTTTAGGTTGATACACGAGAGTTTATCAGCACTTAGGTAATTAAATTTCATTGTTAAGGTCGAAGTAGTACTACTATGGCTTGGAGAATATGTAATATGAATAATTAAGAAAACTCAAACCCTTACATTTAAATTATTAAGAAAGATCCATTCAGAGGTCTTTATATTATTGAATACAAATCTTTATTAGTATATATTTTGTTCCATAAAAATTATTAATTAAAAATGCTATAGTAATACGAATTGAAAATATTATAGTAAAACGAATCCAGAAATTTATTCAAATAAAAACTATTTCTTTTGCATGACTTTTTATTATTTAAAATTCAAGTAAAAATTACAAGACATCCCTGATCAGAAATTGTGTGTAATGAAAACAAATTCCCTGGGTGTATACTTTTGAAACCTAAATTCTATTATTTTATTTTTGGCAAATAATTTCGAGGACACAAATGGTGTCCATGTTGTACATTTGTGTGTTCACAGGTCAAGCCGAGGCATCTGTATGACACACGGTGTTTGAGGTTTTGGTAAGTGTGTTTAAAAGAGTGAAATTCAGGTTTTATGGCTATGTTAGTGGTGTTGACATAAGGTTTCCGCATTCCCCTCATACAAGCACAGTTAAATTTTGTTGGTTGTTGTATTGAAATATACGGTGGCGCTCATTATTTATTTTTTTGGTCTTTTGACAACCCATGACCCAAGCTCATGATCTACCTAGAGCTAACACTCGACTAGCCGTTTATGTCTAAAGAGTGTTTCTTTTTCTCAAGCCGTTTTCCATCCAACTTTACCTTGGGCTTTCATTGATAATAAGAAATTCTCGACCTTGTGATATCAGGTTCGGGTTTAGGAAATATAAAGGTGTAATTTATTAGCTGATATTCACTAGGATAAATAAATTTAATAAAAACAAGTTAAATTTTTATTACAAGGTTACAGTTGGTGATGGGTGGGAAGAAGAAGGGAATTAATTGTGGTGAAAAATATTTTAAATAGGATAATGAGTTGAATATTGAAGTCGAGAAAGGCTGTTAGTTCGAATTTATATGAAATAGTGGATAAAGGAGATGAAGAAGTAAGTAAAATGGAGAAAAGAGTAAGTAGAATAGTGGAAAAAGTAAGTGAAGGAGATAAAGGGGTTAGTGAAGTTGAGGAAAAAGTAAGAACATTAAAATGACCCTCCAATACTCAATATCTTCTACCTTTCTTGTAGACCTTCTATGGTAATACCAACATAGTCCAACTTCGTACTTACTTCCGTTTTTACCTCTGTTATACTCTAGTTGACAACCTCCTCTTATGAAGAAAGTAAAATTATTTAGTGTAGTATTTATTTGTTTTAATTCCCGACTGGATTTTTCCAATCCTGTTCATACTTATTATAAAGTTCATCAGGTCCATCATACTTGGTTCTGCTTTTACTTGGACATCAAATTTTTTGGTTTAACTACTTAAATCTTGAATCCTTTTTCCTTCTGAATCCTCAGTTAGAAAACTTTTGTCAGACCCTACCATCACCATTTTTAATTTTAGCAATTCATTAGTGCTTTTTCCTCTTTTCAGTGTATCAAAAATTTTCCGACAAATTTATACCAAATGAAAAAAATTTCAATCAAATCTAACTGATATGCGGCCCCATTATCTGGTCCCTTAACAATGAAATCGAACTTAAACGTTGTATCGAGCTATTTTCGTTGCGCACCAAAATTTGTTGGGTGCAATCTGTGCCACTTCGAGGCCCACGTTGGGGTTAACTTCCTGCTGTTTTCTTGAGGTCTCGTCCATTGAGTACCAATTGCTGTGTTGTTTAATAGCTCGTTTTGCTTACCTTCTGTAATTCCTCATTGTTTTAAGGAAAATACCGTTCTTCAACACTAATGTCGTAGAATTTCAAACCTAAATTTCAGAATGCACAATCTCGACTATCTACAGTTTCTACAACATTAAAAAAGCCCTCCAGCTCTGATAAGCTAAAATAATTAGCACAAATAATAACAAATAATGTAAAACATAGAAAAATAAAATTTTTACAGCTTTTACGTGGCATTTACAGCATATGAAAATACTCATTCAACCATTTTTATAAAAATACCCATCCTCTCGTGTAAATTGACATTTGTTATACAAATAATAAATTTCCTAAATGAAAATCTAGAAATTCACGTTTAAATTTATTAAACACAAAAGTTACTATTTCACACAGTTAAAATTATCAAATTCCAAAGCCTAATAAAATAACATTCGAATTTCTAAATCTTCCAAATATTATTTAAACAAGAATATCAATAGCGCTAGAAATCAATGCGATTGTAAAGTTTCTTTTCACAACAAAATACCTGATTGGTTTAGCGCACTGAACAATGCGAAAACCTACTTTACTTATGACAAGTAAAATCTGGCCGTTATATCTACTATCTGAAATATAAGCAACATCGAAACCCAAATGTTTTCTCCTAATTGTGTTTACTTTGATACTGCGGTTTATCGATTGAATGGAATAATGAACTCTTAGAATTACGTGCTAATATTCAAGAAATGGTTTAAAACCATAGTGGATGCAATTTTAATAAAATTGACGATTCATTCTTTTTAAAGGGTTTCACTTGATAATCAACGAATAATACCAGGAAAAAATCGATCTATTTAAATAAAATAGAATGTAGTTCTATATACACAGTGTTTTTCAAGAAAGTAAAATTATGCCTTATTTTACCAACTTAAGATACTTATCTGCCTTTGTAACTATTTATGCGTTACATTTCTGATAGTTAGGCAATTATAGTATAAAAAAATGGTTTTCCTCAGTTTACGAAAACAACTGTATTTATTATTTATCTTATATGCGCACTATATATTATTATCTTAGTTTGCTAACCGTGGATAAGGAAATAGAAGAGGTAGAAGGAATTACCGTATTACTTCGAATTTAAGAGGCACTTTTTTTCACGGTTCAACGTCTAAATTAATGGGTGCGTTTTAAAATCGAGGTACTTTCTTCATTGACCACATGTATTATCGTAAAACGACCTATTATACGGGCTAAAATGTCCTATTATACGTACAATAGTAGTAGTCTTATTGTATTTGCTACGTTATGCTATCGACATATTACACTATCCTTCTATTCATATATGAGTCATCTTTCATTGAATAGAATTTTTGAACTGCTGTATATTGAATACATTGGATGGCTCTGAAGGTGATCATGTATGGAATCATGGTGACGAAGACGACGCAAACGATTCTACTTCAACATCCGACAATGACGACGATTCAATAACCGACGATAGCAATTAAAAGCACAAAAATTACTCTTTTTTAGTGTGTTTTTATATTGCAAATGAAATTGCGTGAAGTACGCCTATGTACTTAGTTTATAATACGTTATTTCGTAAGTGTCATGCGTATTAAATTCGATGATATTTTTTTCTCCAAAAAACGTTTTGAAAACTAGGGTGCGTCTTAAATTCGACGGCGTTTTAAATTCGAAGTAATACGGTAATTACCCGCAATCACGGCTAATCTATTTATAAAATGCAAATATGCTAAAACTTAAACGCTTAGTCACTTATCTCATTTCCCAGAAAACATACTGCAGAAACTAGATCAATATAATTTTGTCAATTTCACGGATTTAATTCTTCATTTTTGTTCGCATATAATATTAAAGGAAAGAATAGTGCACTGCTTATGTTAATACACTGTAATTGAAAATAAGACAAACCTGTACAAATGTTACAAACAAACTCATAATGTTATTAAAATATATCAGTGTCTACAGCATCAATAACAAATTTTTGAACCATAAAGAGCTAAATCTATATCGTTTACAATTAATCTGATATAATAGCTTGGCTCGTAAGCTACAGCTTTATATTCAATTAAGATGTGGTGTTGTTGGTAAAGGTTACTTGCCATATAAAAGATTACTTAGTGCGCTGAGCCGTTGTAAATCCTGATCATATGTATCGAAAATTTCTTGGGCATTCTTTGCTATATGTGCTTGATCTTCCTGCGATAAGTCGCTTTCAATGATAGTTGGTTGGTTATTTTTTATCTAAAAACAGAAAAACATTGTATATATTGTACTCATGTATGACAGAACAACATAAATTTATTTAGTATGCATACTAGTAAGCTCACACAAGAGGCATACCCATTTATATATAAATAATGCGTTGATCATTATTTTAAGTAATTATAAATTAGATTACCCAGAGCATAAATCAATATAGAAAAATGTTCAGTATTCGTATGTCCAATTTACAGGTCGAACTGAGAAACGGAATTAATACAGAATGCACAACTCTATAGTGAACGATAACTCCTCTTGCAAGTTATATTAAGCGGATAAATTATGGTAACACAACACTCAACTGAGTGTGTATGTATGGAGATCCAAAATGACAGTCTCCCTTTAACGCTGTTTTCAGTTGAGAATACACCCCACCTTAAAATATAAGCTAGGATGCAATTTATTACTTATGTCCAGTGTAAAGGTATGTTTTAAGGTTTTTGATAATTTTAATCTATTTTACCTTGTATTGTTACTACATGTCATCCACGAAGTGGTGCGTAAAAATTTACCAGAAAACACAATTGAACAGCCCATATAAATTCAATATGAAAATTTCTAATAAGGGTGGCATTATTTTGATGTGGAACCGGTCACCTGTCATTCTGGTCCAGGGGAGATTTTCTTGATGGTCCCTATAACCAGTTCGAGCTTGCAACAAATTGGCTAATGTTTGATAGTTGTGCATATCTTTTTGCAATATTAATTATACCATGTATGTTGCCGGTTAAAAATCGCGCACTTCAGTTTCTATACGTATTACATAACTATCTATCTATCGATTTGCGCTTTGCTACGTAAATAAATTCCGATCAATTATAAGTTTGATTGCGACTAATTTTCAATATTTCTAGGTGCCAAGAAATGTTGAATATCAATTTATACGTAGATTTATTAATAAATGAATTAAGTTCGGGTGCTGTCAATTATTAATTGAAGAAATAGTTCGACACATTAAACCATTCTTTATTTAAAATTGAAGTAACGGAGAAAAGTTTTACTTGGTGCACAACATGATAAGAAAAAGAGTAACAATGAGTATACACATTTTAAGGTTTGTTGACACTACCACATGTGTGCTTGAAGTAAAGAGATAGTAAAAGGTAAATCGAATTTTATGTATTTCAATTAATGTTTAAAATGTACTAGAACTAGACAATTGTACAAAAATTAAAATGTAAGGTAATTAACGTTGCAACATCAAGCTGGAGTAGTTAAAAGTGAAAAAGTATAAAAACGATGAACAGACGATTTTTGTGCATATCGTCGATAGGAATGAACATGCCTATATACCGGGTAATAAATTTTTCGTCTTTACTTATCTATGATAAATTTATAAGCATGCGAGATTCTGGGAAAATTTATAGGAAATAGAAATAGCTCGATTATAAGAAGCATAACGTTCCCACTACTATTTATACAAAAAATGACAAAATTTTTGCATAAATAAGTAACTGATGTAGGTGTGAACCTTCATCACATAGCTTCTACTATAGATGCTTCAACAAAATGTACTTAATTTAAAGTTTACATAAGGAATTATTTCAGCAAACAAGAACGCAATAAATTAAACAGGAAAAGGATCTAATTTTGTAAAACTGAATTTGCATCTGCCTCAATAAGAAGAACATAACAATAAGTGGCTTGCTATAGAATATGTTAAACTCAGGTAGCTTCTATCTGCGAAATTACTTCGATGCCATTCCTCTTAACAGAAGACCGGTGAGTAATAAACCGATTGTGTAAACATCTATAATTTAAAAAGAAGCACCACATCTAAGTGACTATTGTAGAATATATCACGCAGAGTCTATATAGTTGTAAATTAGTCTTAGTTTCACTAGATTGCGATAAAAATTATGTTGCAACGATGAACCTATACGATAACATTAAGGTAGCAATTGCGTATTAATATATGGTTAGTTAGACAGTTTATTAGTAAAAAAAAAAACACACGCTTTTAAATGATCAGGTTCATTATGATATACAGTTACGAGCGGCTAAGGCATCGGTGTTATAAACAAATAAAATTCCATAAAATATCTATATGCGCTTAATATCTTTATATTTAAACTTAAAATCCACAATGACAAAATAAAGAACGAAGAGTTGAGTTAATTTAATGTTAAAGTAAAACGTATGGCAGTGAAGTGGTTTATTTTGGAAGCCTAAAACACGACTCTTTAAACATAGGTTACCAAATTTTGGTTTTCTGTTATTTAATGTAAATCAGTTTGATGAAATAAATCTCGCTTGAAGATGGATAAAAATTATTTTCGTTAAATCCATAAGCTAGAACTGTAAACAAAATAAGTAGGCCAAAAGGATCTTAAAGTGTGTTTCTCTCGTTCCTCACTAATTCTACATAACTCAAAAAAAAATTCTGAATGATTCTAAAATTGCCTTGTTAATAGAACAATAATTCAGACAAAGTATTTGATGAACAATTTGTTTAGAATTTTTATTGGTATAAAGCTGTTGACAGAAGATTATAAAACACAAGAAAACCTAAATTATCAAATAATCGACACTACGATCTTTAAGATAATAGAATTGAAATATATAGCTGTTTGTTGCAAACGGGATATCGATAATTTCAATTAATTATTTTAAGAGGGCGTTATTGTTGTTATATGATATCGCAGCACCCACAATCTTACATATGATATACACTGGCCAGTAATACTAGTAATCACTTTACAGAAATTAAATAAACCATTACCACAAAGAGACCCTTAAAACGAATTTAACCATAAGATAGGAATCGCCTTTGGAATTTGAAATAAAAAAAATGGATATTCAATGAATGTAATTAAAAAAAGTGTTTTAATGAAGCGAAATATAAACTAAGCGAAGATAATATACACACAACATAGCAATTTGTACTGAATTACGAATCATGTACAAAATGTAAAAAGCGCATTTGTAAAAATAGAATTCGTCCCTTACTTTGTGCTCCTTGACTTTATTTTTATTTTATATCGAATTGCATAGTAAATATATATCCTACTTATATTAATCAAAAAGATGTCAGTGTAATGATATATGTTGTTAAAATGTATAATGCAGTTTAGTGCTACCCGCGTAACCTATACTTGCGATGTTAGGTGTAAATTACTATACTAGCTATTACGTTTATATAGAAATAGCGCCGAAATACTACTTACTCAGTGAAATAAGGTATGCAGTAAACTTGGTAGATGTTTCAGAGAAATATATACGGCGAATGGGAAAAAAACATCACCGCTACTTATTACTATAATCGTATTGCAAGTACAACTCGATCAACTGCATATTATCTATGTATGTATACTGATGTTCTTACCTTGCCAATTAACTTCAGTAGTGGGGCATCGCTGGCGTAGTGATACTTAACTGCATTGTTGGTTGATACGGTTACACAAACTAAAAAAGCTATTACGAGTAGTACCTTTCCTACAAACATTTTGTATTATTTTAAGGTTTTTTCAGAATAGAGCTGAAAGTAAAACGGACTCTGATAACTATATCCCTGTCTGTATCCTTTATATACTCTAATTTAATCCCAATTCTAGAGACATTGATAAAAAGTTGATGATAGCGCTTCATTTATTATACATATTAGTGAATGACATAATAAGGGATTATGATGATATAGAAAAACGCTTAGTAACTGCCTAGTATTCTTCAGTATAGTGTTGTATAATTACCGTATTTTGTTTTACGAATACAAATTATAGTTATGAAATATGAAATTTTTTTATTATACCTATAAACTAATAACATATTTGAGTTCTGAACTTAAACTCAAAAGAAGCAGTGTAGTGCTGATATGAAACCTTTAGTTTCGCAAATATATTTAAAAACCCCTTACGAATTAGAAGTAGATCACCAAGAGTTTTCTGTTTGTGTATTAACTACAAGATCTCTAATATTTCTGAAGGTTTTATGATACGTTGCTTAGAGGACTTGTCTAACTATTTTCCCACCGGTTTCTTTTACGACTAAACTACACTCGAAAATTGTAATATAGTTTACATTTATTTTATTTGATTAATGAAAGAGGGTTACAAAAATCTTTTTATAATCAAGTATGTCATATAAGTACTAAGTGAGTAAAAACATATCTACTGTATCAATTAAAACAATATTATAGACGCATATGCCCAAAAAACTCCGAGTATAAAGTACAGCCGGAATCTTATAAACCCCGATTTTCATATTACAAAATTGTGTATTAACGTCATAGTAAACAAACAAACAGTGCCTTTAGAGAAGTCTCCAGTGTTGGAACCGTTTGTAAAGAGAAGTCTGCTCATTCTAACAAATATATGTAATATCGACAAACTGCATTTATTAGTTGACCATTCTTTGTTGCAGTAAAAAGTTTATTGACGGTGCTTTAAACTGAATACCAGATTACAAGAGTTCATGACAAAAGCTGAATGTACATGAATACGACATACTTGAATCGATTTAATGGGTGATTTGTTGGTAAAACGTATTCTGAAAGCAATCCAAATAACCCACTGCATCTTGCAAGCTAACTAATGTCGCAAAAAAAGGAGATTTTAATAAAGACTATTGAAAAATAGCGTGAATATTTTATTTCAGTGGGTTCGTAGACGCATTGCGTCAATAAACAGTGTCTCGGGATAATGAAATTCGTTTTATTAATATATGCACATAGTTGAAAGTTAAAGTACGGTGTCTTAATTCTAAAACCAACTAGATCACAGCAACCAGACCCTACGGTTTACTGTTTGGTGTGCCACATACATATTTTTTATTGGCTGCACCGATGATATCTAATTGATTTTTAAAGTAAATTTGGACTTTTCTTAAAGTGGTGATGATGTCGTGCTTTAGTATCGTTTGTTAGTAATTAAAAAAAAAAAGTACGGGCGTTGGTTTTCTAAATATTATAATTATTCCTTTTTTATTTACGCTTTGCACAAATATACCTTTTATTCAGTTTGCGTTTCACTTGTACACTACTAAACAAAATGTCGGTTTAAAAGTTTGAGTAATGAATTATCGAAGCTTAGTAAATGTAACAATTCCGGGTGCCTGAATTTGCAACTATAGCATAGAACATAATCACTTTATACTGACAGTATTATGGGGACCCCAACTCGTAAGGTTTTATACCACTCGTCTAACGTACGGCTCCAGAAACATTTAGATCGGGTACAAACATTTTCAAAAAGAATTCGCTGCAGGCAAAAAACAAACCTTTGAAAGAAAAAGAGAGATTTTGAACACATGGCTTACCATCTGAGCCACTCTCCCTCATCTTAAGCACTAGATCATCCAATATGACCGTATAATTCAAGCCTGTATTAAAAAAATCGTTATACATTATTTAATATGATTGCCGTCGTCTACACTTTTTTAGCCTTAAATCGAATTAGGTTGCGCTTCAGTGAATTTGTGGGTATCAAGGCAATAAAAATAAATTTTAGGAACCCATATTCTGATATGTAACAACAACAAAGATTAACACCCAATTTGTTTACCCCTCTATTGTACTTAACGACAAACAGTTTATTTTTGAACGTATATTGGCTGTAACAATATAGCCAATATAAAATGTATATACATTGTGGTACCAACTATACGCAAGCATATATTGAATTCCTTGCCTAGTAAATAAACTTGTTATCGGTATTGTGCTAGTGATCAACCAGGATGAGAGATCCTGAAGCGCCGAGCACTCACAATCAACAACAAATTCAAACAACCCGCGCCACTGTAAAGATACTAGACGGAATGGAAACCGAACAGACTAAACACCGCCGAAGCCACGACGACATATCGTCGTCTGAAAAAGACACCAAAAAGAAAAGACCAAGCGACACTTAACAAATAACACTCTCGACGAGCTATACATTCGCAGCAGCTACCGCAGCAACACCAACAGCGACAACAATGAAGACCATCGATGCAGGTGATAAACGACTAATTACCGCCAAAGTACCGCCCATCCTGGTAGAAGTTTCTCCGAGCTTTCTCACGCATGCGAGAGAGATGCAAAGATCCCTTCAGAAAAGAATCGATATTATAGCATCAGGGTAGGAGCAAGAATCCTGACCAAAGACACAAATGACTATCGTTTTGTACAAAACTACCTTAAAGTAAATGGCATAGAATATTATACGTACACCCTGAAAAGCAAGCGAGAACTAAAGGTAGTAACAAAAGGACTTGCGCCCAACATAACTACAGTCGACGTACAGGTTGAGTTGACGTAGCCGGACTTTAACGTCAAATACGCAACAAAAATACAGAACAAGCTGAAGACATACAGCAACACGATAATGGTTGCACTTGAAAACACACCTACATCGCACAACATGTACAACTATAGCAACCAATTATACTGCAGCAAGCTAAAAATAGTAGCGTTCGAGTCAAGAAATAGCACAATGTTTTTCTTTCCAGAGGTTCGGACACTCAAGCCTCAACTACGGCTACAAGCCAAGGTGCGTAAAATGCACTGGAAACCACCTGGCAGATAGCTGCACTAGTTTGCGTTAATTGCAGCGGGGCACACCCTGCCATCTACAGAAACTGTCCAGCCTACAAGCAAGAACTACAAAAAACCATCTTCAGCACCACCAACAGAACCAAAAATCATCACTATACACAAGGTACCTGAAACCGACGAGGAAAGATTTACATTATCAAAGGATGGACGACACACACTCCCACCAGCCACCTCAGTCATCCCAGCAAATAAAATGGTAATTGACAATATTTCCGACAGTGACAAACACTCGAAATCCGACACAGAAAACGAGAAACAAAAACATAAAGACAAAACACGGTGACGACGTCGCAAGAACAAAGCAACTACCAAAATTACCGTAACAGAAACGAGAAACGAAAACACGCAAGCCATGACACCAAAACTAGTCTCCGTAGTCACGACAAATGCATCATACAACACAGGCACACCGAAACCCACAACGTGCAATGTCGACATAGCAACCACAACAAACGACACCACCTCCAAATTCAGCAAAGTACTGAACAAAATTATCCACTGGATAAAGACACTAATAACCAATTACACGGCAGGGACTTTTGAGGTCACATCGTTACTAACAGCATTATGTGACATTATACAGACATTTAATGGCTAACATGACTAACGCACGGAACTTAGTACTGTTATCCTGGAACGGAAACGGTTTACAAAACAGATTCACGGAAGTCAAATACTTTTTGCAGGAACATGACGTAGACATAGCACTAGTGTCAGAAACGAGGATAAGCTCTAGAAAGCCAATAAAACTGGCAAACTACAGTACATACAGAAAGGACCGCGATATACCACCTGCACAACCAACGAATGGAGGGGTAGCCATCCTAATTCACAAAAAACTACTACACGAACAATTACAGCTAAAACCGCTACCCTCGACGCTGTATGCGCACCACTTAAGACAAACGGACACTACATAAACATCATAGCTGTTTAGAGAAGCCCTTACAGACCCAACCTAAGCACGGAAGACCTAGACAATTTACAACAAGACGACACTTCGACAATAATCAGTGGAGATCTAAACGCCAAACATCAAGCATGGGGAGCAAGAACGGATAACGAGAGCGGACGTATACTCCACATACACTCATTGAACAAACACTTTGACATAATCGCACCTAACGAACCGACAAGTATCCCCCCAACAAGATAATACGAAGCAGATGTTTTTGACATATCCATACTACAATACATACACTATTTAATACAAACAGAATTAATACACGACTTAAGTTCGAACCACCTACCGATAATCACAAGGACACAAACACAATCACAGACGACACACGTACGACTCAGACACACACAACTGGAGAAAATTTAACGAAGCACTGCAAAGAATTTTAACGGACGCAACCCGGACACAAAACAACGCACAAGACATAGACACCTAAGTACAAAACCTAACGAGCACAATAAAACAAGCCCTACAATACAGCAAAGAAACAATCTCCCCCAAAAACACACGCCCGAACTTACCAGAATACATTAAGGAAGCCATCAATGACAAAGAAGTGTTAATACAACGTTGGCAAAACACACGTGACCCACATACAAAACGCACCCTAAACACTAAACAACAAGCGATCAAAATTATGTTGATAGAACACTCCAACGAATTATGGATCAAACACATACACTACACACTACAAACCGACGGTAACCTGTACAAACTAAATCGGAAACTACTTTCAAAAAAGAACCCTAAACCCACTCCGCTACAAGAACAACACGGTATGCTATGCATAGCCGAGAACAGAGCGACACAATTCGCAAACTTACTGAAAGAAATGCACTCTGTTAACCCCACTAAAGACAAAAACTTCTCCGATTTTGTGAACACTGCACTAAACCACTTACTACAATTACCAACAGACAATGACATACAACACGTCAAACCACAAGAAATAGGATAAACTATCAAGAAACAGAGTAACACAAAGGCACCTGGAAAGGACGAAATACCAAACATCGCATGGAAACACATCACAAGAAAGACGCTCGCACTAATAACAAAAATCTTCAATAGCATCTACTGTAGACACTTTCCTACAGACTGGAAACCCACCATAGTAGTGATACTACCGATGCCGAACAAAAACATAAGAGACGCTAACAACTACAGACCCATATCACTACTGAACTCTAGTTCAAAAATTTTCGAAAGACTCCTACTGACGAGACTTAAACCACTACTACAAGACAGATATGAACAATACGGATTTAAAGAACAACATTCCACTACACTACAAGCGATCCGAGTGATCAACCACATTGCCACAAACTACAACAAGGGCCGACCACTGTAACAGTTGCACTGGATATAAAAAAACGTTTTCGACAAGGTATGGACCAATGGACTACTCTTCAAACTTGCCACCATACACAGAATACCGATATCATACATCAACTGCTACATAGCTACCTAACAAACAGGACCATTCAGGTCAAAGTTGAAGACGCACCTTCACCACCGACGAACATCAACGCGGGTGTCCCACAAGGAGGCTGCGCCTTCTCGACACTATTTAACGCCTACGTACACGATACATCAAACCAACCCAAATCCCTCTTCGCAATCTACGCCGATGATATACTAATCGTAACAAAAGGACACAACACCCAAGATGTCACGAACAAAATACCAAAAAAACAGCTCGACGCACTACCAAGCTGGTTTGATCAATGGAGGATCAAACTAAACGTACAAAAACAGATGCAATTAACTTCTCCAAACGAAGGACAACCACACAGAACCCACCACGACTCGAAGCACAACAACTGACTTGGAACTCCACAATAAAATACTAAGGTATACACATTGACAGACAACTCACATTTAACAAACACGTGACAGAAACGCTGAACAAAACGACACGCGCTAAAAGCTACCTTAACGGCATTCTTACCCACAAAAACGGAACACCACTAGACTAGACATAAGACATACAGAACGTCCTGAGACCAATACTTAGTTACGTGATTGAGACCTGGTACACATACACTACCCAAACCAATTAACGTAAACCAGAAGCACTACAAAACGAGACTATGAGAACCATCACAGGAACACCTTGGTATGTACGCAATGAAACACTAAGACACGACCTACAACTATCAACACTAGAAACCTACTTTACGCTTAGCAACAAACACCTACAACACAACAGACACCACAGATCTAGCACACCTACGCAACATCGCAACCCCATATCCATATAACATAAACAAACCCAAAAGAAAGCCACATCCCCAACACATACTAGATGTTGAATAGCAATATTTAAAAAAAAAGCACAGGCACAGTTATTTATACATCCAAATAAACATGCAATCAAGCAGCCAGCAGTCATCAACCAGTCATCATCAAGCAGCCACCTTCCACCTCTACCAACCATCGAAAAAGTAAGAAGAAACCACCAGATGAGCAAATAACGCCCTAAGAAAAAGAAAAGAACAAAGAATAGCTACAAGGCAGCCAAAAATTTTAAAATTAATGCTGCATGAGGAAGATGGACAAAGATAAGCCCAGGATCGACAAGTGGGACTAGTAAATAAGTTCTTTGTCTAAAAATACGTATATGGCGCGTAACTTTAAAAGAAGATCTGATCTATGATATACTATTCACGAATGAATCTATCACCTATTTAAAAAATTCTACAAATGCTGCATTTTGAATTTAAAAATTGTCAATTCTAAAATATAGCATAGTCTTTTGAAGTTGTTTAAAAAATATAATTATACTTTTATATTCTTTTTCTTAAAGTGGTCTGAAAAATTAGAAAAGTTCAGTCCCAAATAGTTAATAAAAATCGTTAACCCCAAAGAACAACATTATGAAGTTGATTTAGCAGTTGATGTTGTCTTTACCTCGCTTCAATGCATTGCCAATATTTTGAAATTTTCGGCTCAAAAGCAAGTTACTAATAACAAATTTTAAATGATTGGATCTGACATAAAGTTAGTGTATTTTTTCTTGTTTGATAAATTTCTATTTTGCGTACAAGTGGAACTGATAAATTTCGTATTCGGATCATACGGCGTGTTTAAATTTGAAAAGTGTTCTACAGCACTGTGGAAGTTAAGATCATTACGAAATCGCTGTCAATATTGGTTAAATTAATAAGCTGTTGAATTTGAATGCTATGCAGTAACAAACATTACACCGTACACGTTGCAATGTTTTTGTCATCAATTTTCATATCTATACGGCGGATTAGTTACTATCACTTTCTTGTTATCAAGTTGGATTAAATTCAGGTATTTAAATTGAATTTTCACACCAACCACATATACTCGTTCCTTTTGAGTGTTCATAGTCTCTATAACAGAAATCATACTAAATACTTAAAGATGTCGAGCAAACTCCTAATAATCGTACTACTTGCAATATGTTCAATTGCTTCTGCAGAACGTAAAATCACGTTTCGATCTGCAAGTGATCCGTTGCTGAAGACGTTCTCCAAGGTAAGGCATTTTCCAGTCAAACAATTACTTTTATTGACATTTATTAAATTTGATTATGAGTCTCGTAAGAATCAAACATTCAAAAATAGTCACAGCAAATGACATGGCTAATAAAACAACTGCAGGTATTTGGGTTTCATTGAAACATTTTTTCTATTTACAAGTCTGCACTCAGACCCTGGGGTTAACATGGTTGGATTCCAAAAACAATCGGTTTCATCTATTTTTTACTCGAAACTATTCACAACAATAATTCAAATGATAACATCAACCTTTGTGGTAGCTTACTTTTAGGAATGGTTATATTTTATTTTCATTGTGCTTATAGCCATTTTGAAACAAATACAAATGGCGTTTACTCACTGTTCCTAAGAATCTTACCCAAGACGCACTTTTGATTTTCAAGACATATAACCCACACTTATTAGTTAACCACCCTTTATTTGAAACGCTGTGTTTCAATTGTTATGTAGGTGCAAGGATTTAATAGTTTTATCAATTTTATTAGTAAATTTTCAATATCAAACTATTAAATTCCTATGACCTATTTTTCGCCGTACAAGTTTAAGTCTGTACTGCATTTGATTTTATTTCTAAACTTCTAGCCTACAACATATTTTTCTACCTCCAGAAATGACACGCATGCTTTCTGACTAGTATCATCCGAGCAACGTTAAATCAATATATCTAAAATTCTTTGTTTATGTTTTTATATTGGTTTCTTTGGTTAATTATAGAATTCTACAGCAAAATGAAGTAAAATATCAACTATATAAGAAGTTAGTAAGATGGCTAAAATATGTTAGTTTGCTTGGAACAATCACTTTTTACTTTTCATCTTCCAAGTAAGCACAGGCTTTATTCTCACTGGTTTATTGAACAGCTCCTAAACATGACTACTAAACGGGAAAAGAAAAAATTTATTTTTAGTCTACAGTTTCCAAAATATCAACATACGGAATATTATTAGAATTAATTACTAGTCCCATTGAAAAGCTTTAACCTTTAACGGTGATGCTACGAAGATATTCTTAAAAACTTTCTTCTAAAAAGTTTAAAATATTTAAAACCGATGTCAACTTTTCTTAAACTAAATTTGTTTATATTGCTCGTATATTTTAATTTGCTTAATAGCTGAAACGATATATTTAATAACACGGGAAAGCAAACAGAGCAAGAATGACACTCCCTTCAGATTTCTGAAATTTTTTATAACAAATTACCTCAACGTCACGTAAAGAAGCAACATTCCCAATCCAATTCAATCAAATCTAAAAGCATCTCGTACCACAAACGCGAAAACACCTAACTCCCGCTTTCCAATCACGATTGCTTATTATCATAATCACGTTTACAAACGCATTTTGTGTTGATCCAATGAATAAAAACACACTTGCTATAATTCGAGTGCATATCATTTCAACATACTTGCATATTTTAAAAATAACCAGAACTGCAATTGACTTGACAACTTTACTTCTTTAATTTGATTGATGTTAAAAATATCCAACAAATTTTCTACAGCACGCAAATTAATATTTTTTTGATTGATGTCGCTGCTAAATTGATAAACACTATATCTGCCCATTTTCCATTTCAAATATAACTTACAAGCTCATTATTTTTTTAAAGAATTGAAAATACCCGACAAGATTGTGTTTTAAACCTACAACTGTTAAAACGATAGCTTCTTGGTATAGTCTTATATGGATGCATACAGTTGGGATTTTGCTAAAACAGAATTTTTATTAATTATTGTGCTCATGCAGTTCAGTTTCTCTCAAAGGTAGTTTCTAAAAATATCTTTATATTTCAGGCCAAAGGTAACAGAGCAGAAATCGTAGAAAGCAACAACGTATCTGAAGAAGATCAGCACTATATAGTCAATAAAGTTCAAGAAATTTATGATTCGACCAGCAACGATTTGGAAAGAGCTACTCAAATACATTCAGCTATAAACAGTCGTTTTCCTAAGTTTGTAAATGTAGCATTTATAGGATCTATGATACATCAATTTATTTCCATCTATGATCTCCTAATATCTGTTAACGGCGACTATGTGGTTATTTATGGTGATAAGAGGTGCTAATGTTGGAGTTACATGTACGCGGTAGCCCCTCAGTGCTTATGATTTTTGTATGTAAAATTTTAGTTGCTCAATTACAAAGAATATATTTTGTTTAACATCAACTGTTTTGCTTTACGTCACTTGTGTCATTAATATGCATACCTTTTAATCGACTCGAGACGAAAATACCCAAATGGATATGCAGTGCTTTTCACTTATTGTAAAAGAAACACGTTTTCTAAAAAAATGGTGCATTACCGAAGTAGAACTGAACACCGAAAAGAGTTACTTTTCGGCGGCACTTAACCCTTGCCCCGGGTTCAAATCCCGACACGGTTCGCTTGAAAAATGTTAGGCGAGAATTTTTCACAAAAATACACCCTCGTTCGGATGAGAGGTAAAATGATGGTCCCGTTTGTGAGTGTTGTCTTGCACGTTAAAGATCCCTACCTTGCTTGGAACAGCAAGGGTTGGGTAAAATTCCAAATTTTCCAGGTAAAAAAAACTTGCTTCCTGGCCAATGTAGTACCTTCTGATGGAGCATTGGAAAATTATATGTAGGGCACTTAACCCTCCTGGATCCTCGGAAGTTACACTTCGCTTATGCTTTTAAAGCTATTTGGTGGTGTGAATACTAGTTTAGGGGAATATTTTATTAGGAATAGTTGGTGCTGACATCTTTGCTTGGGATTTAACCCTTTAATACCGTCAGATATCCACTTGGTTAAGATTTTTACGTATAAGAAACTACATTTCTGAAATGCCGAATGCCTACATTTAATTGACGGTAAAATTTTTACCCTAGCAAAAGGTTTCCGAACAGCTTACGTATCATTTCTCAAGAAAATAATGTATGACATCGCAGAACTTTAAAGAAAGTGATTAATCTGTACGTTGGTTGTGGTAAATAGGTATCAATTTCCTTTACGCTAGACCACTGATGTCAAAGGGACATTTAACATAGAAAAAAGCACACCACATAAAGCTATTGTCAAGTGTTCACTTCCTGGAATGAAATCTGCCTGGTGCTATTAGTTGCCATTTGTGTTCAGTCAACGGACCACTTTAAGGAAAGTATGTGACCTGCTACTATAATTGGTATTGTAATTCATATTGAAATTTGATATGCATTTGCTATCATATGCGTATAGGTCATGTAATTTGTTTCAATTATATGATCATGCTCAGACTAATTTAATTATCAATATAGAGAAGCTTTTAAAATTTCGAGCATTTAAATTAAAAATAGATGGAACTGTTTGTTTAAAATATGCGTCTAAACAAGTGATTTGCGTATAAAAAACAGCATTATATATCTGTACCTGTCATATAAATGACCATTTAGTTATTACTTTAGAACCATAGGTATGTACAATTTAAAACGCTTTCGTTCAGAAATGATGCAACAATAAATTTCTTTTTCGCAAAGAAATTAATCAATATTAATTAATTAGTAATCTTCATGACAGCTTGTTTTGGTTACTCATGCTGTTATTAATTTCTTTGTTGATTATAATTTACTTATCATATTTGCATATCAATTTGTTTGATTATATTATTTAAGCTGAAATTTCCTTACATTCATTAATAATATTAGATTATCGTAGTGCTTTTACAACAAATGTTAAAAAAAAATTTTCGGTTTTTCATATTTCGACATTTTCATTTTACATAATGAAAGTGATTTGTTTATTTTTTATATAATTTCTTATTTGTTATTTAAATGGATTTTAAACATGCCCACGTTTTGATATTGTTTTTATAAATAAATTTTAGAAGCGCTTCCGAAATATTATAATTTATGTTTTATATTTCGTGATTCAATATTAATTTATTTATTCACATTCAAGGTTTGTTTTTCATTTACACATGAACGTAAATATCACCTTTACAGCTAATCAATCGTATGCAATATTGTCGAGTTGACATGTTGCAGAAAACCAGTGACGATTCGTTTCGTCACAGCTGTCAGTTTCCATAATGGGTTCATACTTTTTATCAATCTTTGAAAATTAACTTTTTTCAGTATTTATCACATACCTCAATATTTTATGGGTACATCCTCATTTCAATTTTTTATTTGTGTATTCATATTAATAAAAATCTGCGTTTCGTGCTCATTCATTAATACCAAAATGTTCCACTCCTGGTTTGTTTTCTTGTTGGACAAGATTAAAATTTTGATTAACTAATGTAGTTAGTTGATAGCTAGTTTTGAGCTTTCGTTTTCAATTTAGGCCCTTATGAGTTATTGGTGCACTTAATGTATCCGTTAAAGAATATTCATCCAACGGGTGTATCGGGATTTAGTTTATAACAGGCCCATTTGCCTATGCCAATGTTCATGTTCCAACCTCATTTATTAAGTATTTGTTTCCCTATCCTTGCCTTTTAGATTAAGCAAATTGTCATAAGATTTACTTTCCCATCCTACTATATGTTAGTAAGGTTGCCTATCTTCCATTTATTTTTATGTTCTTTATTTGTACATAAATGCAAATTCGTTTTTCCTTCACAAAATGTTTATTTACTTACCTGGTTCAATAATGTATATTTCTACTTTCAGTTATTTATTATATAAATAATTACACAATACACTCTCATTTCACAAACAAACAGTTGTAGTAAATTTTCCTCATTTGATTCTTCGATAAAGAGCACTACGATGTTTGTACTCTTAAGATTGCAAACATACGTTGGTACTTCTGACAGCAGGATATTTGTTAAAACTCTTTGACAATCTTCACTTTCTGTTCTGATAGCAAACCGAAAAGGTCATATCTTGACTGGTTTGGAAAATTCAAACATGAGACCGATTAATAATTGTTTTCTTGTAAGCTACAAGTCTGATTTGCACTTGGATCTCATTCGAATATTATCAAATGGTAAGAAATTTAAAGATACATTATGGCATTCCATCATTTGTTTGTCTTGTCAGCTAACTTTCGGATTCTATTTTAGGTTGTCGGTCCGAAATAATGCATTTTAAGGTTAAGTAGTAGTTAATAGTCATAAGCAATTTTTCCTTTACTAAATTATGAAATTTTCTGAAGCCTCGATGCAACCACTTTCATTCAAATAAATTATAAAAGTGTACCTGACGTTAATGTTTAAAAATCTACCTGAAATCTACTCATTAATGCTGTTTGGTTTGGTTCAAGTCTACCTGTTGGAAGTTTGATGAATTTTATGTTTGGCTGAAGTTGGATACACTCATAAGTTCTTCAAGAGACTTCGAGGTAATCTAAGTTAGTTGATCTTTTTTCTCTAAGACAACCGCATAATGAATTAAATGAAATTTTGTTTAATTTTTGTTTTAAATGTTAATTTCTAAATAGGTAACAAATTTTGATTAGTTTGCCAAAGTGTCTATTTCGTTTTCTTATACTTATTCTTCTCTACTCTGAAATTGTAGGTCCTTTGCCACTTCCGCAACCCCAAAGGTCGGTGCTAGCTATGCCAGAGTTTACTCCCATGTATGCTCTGTCATACACCTATCCTTTTTATAACACCAAAAAAATGGTAGGGTGCAAGTTAGAAGAGAACCATATATGCAATCTATTCACTTATTTAGGACAGTCGACATTTTTGGTGAAATTTTATGTAACCAGTTGTCCTTACACATGAGCAAAGTTTTAATTGAAATTTCTGAGGATTTCTTTTATCGGTTTTTTTTTTGCATCCAGTAAAGAGAACAACTATACCATACCGCACCCACAGTTTAATTGGTCAACAAAAAAGAAAAATTCAAAATTCATAATCTATCCAAAGATGAATATTTTACAAGTTTAAATTACATTACAGTTAGTTGCGTTATGTTTAAATACGCGTTTGGACAGTTTTTATTTTACTTTCTAATTTTTGAATATGCAACCCAACTGCATGTATTTGGTGAAATTGTTTTGTTATTATTGTACACTCCAACTATCAACTAGTATTAAACCAGTTAGTTAACGATTTCAGCAGATGTTTCAGTTACCTGTATTGTTGGTTAAAACAACCAATGGCTGATGAACCCTTCCGATAAAGAGTACTTAAGTTCTCAACTTCGGACTAGTATTACGGTAGTAGATAGTCAGTTGAGTAGAGGTAAGTACTTTTGAGTTTATTCTCATGTCGTTGTTTTACAAAGCAGTACAGGGTAACATTTATTCAATAGAATATCAAATTCTACGCTATATTACGCAACATATCAAAATTTAAACAGCATATGCGAATGCTATGTAAAGCAAGCAGTTTACAACAAGATTTTGCTATAATTTTTCTTGACTTCTCGTCATCTCTTTTTATTTACTAATATATTTATCATGAAACCTTAATAAGTAGAATTTCTATGAAAATAATACAGTTATTGCTTAAATGCTCGGTGTCAAGAATCGGACACGTTGCATTCTTGTTATCTTATGAAGGCTAGTTATAATTGTTGTGCAATTTGATTTATAATCAAGAGTTTCATGGTTGTAATCCACCCATGATAATTTACCTTTCTGGTAGTATGTGATACGGCTGCATGAAACGTGCTACCCATAATCTGTAAAGTTAATAAAACCAATACAACAGTCATGTGGCATGAGATAATAGACATGCAAATGATTCTCTGGAGAAAATTTAACCATACAATTAAAACCAACAAATTTACTCATTATTTAAAAAAATTTAATTCTTAGGATTCTTTTGTAACTAAATAGTAATAAGCTTTATGTAAAAATCTTACGAATGTAGAATACGGGAGGTACGTGTGCATATACGGGTTTTGTAACTGAAATGTCGAACAAGCTACTAGAAAACATGCTAAAAAATTTTCAGACTTTTTCTAAAGTATTTACTTACTCTAAAGAACTCAGGCGATTTCTAGATGCAAAACTGAACGAATATCAAGAAAAATGACAATTAAGGAAAGTTTATTCAACATGGTTGAAAAGAATCCTAAAATTAACTTAGGGATATTAAACATATCCCAAGTACAGTACATAATCTTATCAAGCTCAGAAACAAAAGCAATTCCATGGCATATTATTGGAAAGTACTCATTTAAACTTCCTATTAGGTACAACCGCAAAATCGTGTACAATTATGACTCATAGTAAAGACCTAGGGAAATAATTTAAAAACAAAGGGTGATTGCTGCTATGCCTGACCCAAAGATAGAGTACAAGTTTAATAGAACTTTGCAGAAAAAGGATGGAGTAGATATACTAAATAAATTAATATGTCAAATGGTCCCCAAGAAAAATTATATTGTACATCTACCGGTTCCGATTAAAGCTTATTTGAGTAATTGCATAGATTAATACTCTAGAATAAAACGTTTACAAACTCTATTGAAATGTATTTCACCTTTAAACAAATTTCCACATTTAAAAATTTTAATACTGGTAAAGAATTATGCATACCGTGCCACATTCTGAATTTTGAGTTTGGTGATATGTTAAATAGTGTGATTATGCCAAACCAGGAATTGCTTCCCAAACATGACATTACTATTGGAACCTGCTCTTAATACTGTTTCTATAAACAAATTATTTCCCAGCATGTTAAAGATCTTCCAGAAACTGCATTGTGTATGCGAAGTAAAAGTCTTACGAACAACAAATAGTACGAGGTTAGAAATAAGTCGTCCAATATAAGGCTTGTGGATAATCTGGGTTGCCTATCTAGATTTTATTTCTATATGGATTACACACTAAAGCACTGCACAACCCCAATGGCGTTTTGCAGCAGACTTCTTTGGTCTACTAAACTTCTGCTCATGAAATTTGGCTTCGGACGTATCCTTGAATTCGCATATCAAGGACGATCTCTTATAATCTGCAAGTAGTGATTTTCTTAAGAATAAAAGCGAACCCCCTGGAATAAAGCCATCTTTATTTTCTGCATATAGTACAATAAATTTAAAACACAATTACTACGAACAATAATTGTACGATTATTAAAAACTAACCTATTCCCATCTCCAAATGACGTTTTTTACTTTGCGTGAACTTCTCGTGCCGACTTATCTCCGTAGAACCAAATTTCGTCTAAAAATACAGGATCGTAGTGTGCTATTTCTTTGTTTGAATAATAATCTCTCAAAAATTTAGCTTGGGATGCTTGTTATAAGCTGCAACTCAAATAAACCACGCCTGTCGTCATCCAATTTAAATGTAAAACCAATTGTTGATAATAACCTCTTCTAAAGTCGAATATTCCACATGAACTTATTCTTATTTTAATGATTTCGCAGTTTACTAGAAGACCTAAAAGTATAGTGCTGCAATATAAGGTTTTGAGTAAAAATGTATTGCCTTTGGAGTGCATTTCGTAAGTGTTTCGTTTAATCGCATCCTTGACAAAATCGTCCACATCGACTGACTTTGGCTTGGTGCGTTTTCTGATATTATTATAAAATTGTGCTGAATTGTTCTCTTTTTCAGCTTCCAATACACGTTTCCTAATCGCAGAGATGGTGTTCACCGCTAGACCACACGCTTCAATGGTACACTAAAACAAATAATTTGTAGATGATTTTGAAGGAATAATTTATAATTCGTACCTTCATAACTGATCCAAATGGTATAAAAGTACCATGATTGTCAGGTTTTTGTTCAAAGTAATGTAAAACATTCATAATCACCTGCTGTGCCTAAAATCTTAAGCATATACTTCATGGCATGGTTATATGAATGCGCAGCAAACGTTTTAAATTAGATTTAGACAACAAAAGTCTGTTTTACTTGGAAGACACTCAAAAACGAAGAAAAACATAAAAGCAACAAAAATGTACCTAGCCTCAAGATCGAAATACAAAAAATTCGGTATTCGTATACTGCCAACGGATGAAAACACTTTCCATCAAGTTCTATCTTATAATAGATTCTGTTTTAAACCATTGTTTGCCGTTTGTAAGTAATACATGTATGTGAGAAAAGTGAAAAGTATATGTCACACTGTAATTTACTGTTTAGTTAGCGTAACTAAGTGTGTGGGAATTCTTAGTTTAATGCTTGCATAATTCAAGTATATATTTGCTAGTAATTCATTCTGAGCTGGTTTTTCATATAGCTGATTCGCTCACGTAAGTTACCTTTCAATATTGTATGTATTTTGCAGTGCGCATTAGTTGGTCTAAGACAAATAAGGTTTTCTTAAAAACATTAGTTAAAAATGTATTGCTACAAAACTGTTTTATTTGCACATAGGTTTGGTGAATTGCCTATAGCGGACGTTTTGTATTATTTGGGTTCATTTTTTGATGCCTACATGTAGCTTTTGCACTCTCCATAATTCGATTTATCTACGAAAACGTTTCATTCCTACTGTCTCTTATATGAACATATATATATATATATATATATATATATATATATATATATATATATACGAATGTATACATCCTCGTGTTTTATAGCATTTAAAATAAAGCAAAACATAATTATTGTTAATCGTGTTTTCATATTCCAAACGTTATATGTAAAAAAGTTTCTAGAAAAAGTATTTAGTTTTCTTCCCCTTTCAAGCAAGCATCTCTTAAACTTGTGCACTCTCCTACAGATCCACAGTAAGTAATTGGTTTTTAATTGCAAATTATTTGTCTATGGTCAGGACATTTACTATAAGCCACATAAACACGTTCCTAGGGATAAAGTATCCTAGAACATTTAAATTAGTAGTACTCAAATAATCATGCCACGGGATTATTCTAGTTTCCGCGTTTGATAAGATTATGCACTTACAATATGTTTTATATCTATAGCAGTGACTGATAAACCCGTAGACATCTTTCATTGTCGTTTAATTTTCAAGATTGCAATTCAAAGAGATCAATATTATTTCCAAGTAGTGATTCGCAAATCGTAATCCTCTTATCACAAGAAATGAAGTAAAAGTGATTAATGCGAGATCCCTTTCTTTGAAATTATAAGTCGTTCAAGGTATTAAATTTATTGCAACAGAATACAAAATAGAAGATTTCGGCAAAAAGAATCTTATCAAAATTACATTAAATGATTTTGTGTTTAGTTTCAGAATTAAAACATTAATTATCTTTATTGGTTCATGCTGAAAGAGGAAGATTTATTTAGACACGAAGTATAAGAATGTGACCAGCTCAAATCCTTTAGTTTTGTTGATACCGTTTCGTTTTGTCATGCAAGTTCAAAGATTATTGTTTTTTAGCATTCTGTTTGACCCCAAACATTTGTGTCGTAGTGAAAATAAATTTTTTCAAAATTTTTGTGTCGATCAATTAAGGTTCTGTATTTACCTTTTGCAACTAAAAATAATGGTTTGCAGTAGAATGTTGATCGCGAAGCCAGAACAGTTTTGCACTTTAAAAATTTTCCCTGTTCTAGGGGTTTTTCCGAGGATTTAAGAAATTCATTTAACCAAGAATTTTCCAGGGAATATGAAACCTCTTGAATTTTTTACCACTTACAAAGTTGCAATCCTCGGTAAAAGTTTTCTTCCACTATGTATGGTTAACTTTCAGCACCCGCAAAACAAAGGTTTTCTTCGAATAAGCAATTTCTCCTACGTTTCAGTGGTGTCGCATATCAAATTAGTATAGAATTTGCACTAATACGTACTGCTTCCGGTGGTAGGAGAGTCTTATAAAAGTTGCAGTACTATTTTTTTAACTCCCGCTCGTCCGGAATCTTTTACTGTTTCTAACCCTACATTTATGTACACTTGCTATGACCCATGAAATCAATTCCAACTGCTTACGATAACCAATGGAAATGTAAAATCTTAAAAATTTGAATATTGTTATTGTAACGTCGACCAGTGGAATCGCCGGATTTCAAAAATTTTAAATTTTGAATCTTCGGTGAAACGAGCAGTGGTTCGGGTGTAGTACGCTAATAAGACTGGTGTTGATAAGATTTCTCTTTAGTTGTAATTTTGAAATAATGAAATTTTTAAGAAATCTTGTAACTACGGAATCTTTTAACCCAGAGGATGCCCGTATTTTACCTTGAACACAGTCAATCATGGGCTCTTATCTAACTGGTGGGTTTTGGGTAATGAGTATAACCTGAAACTCAAGTTGCAATCAAAAGCTCTCTTAAAGTAATTAATTTTACTAAGGTAATTCGTGCTACAATTTAGGTATGATGTTCAATATACTCAATATATAGACCTAGCGAATACATTAACTTACGTAATACATAATAATGCATTTCGTTAAACTTAAATATAAAGGATTTTTGAGATAAACAAATCTCCAGACAACAACCACCTATCGGCGACAAGTGACAAAAGCGACTCGATTACCCCACAAACTAAACAATTCGCATTGTTTAACCATTTTGGCACGCATTCCAAGGAAATGCGTTTCAAAACTTAGGTCCGACCCTAATGTTTGTATCAAGGAAACAACATAGTTTGGTTTCTTAAATGAATCCTTTATATGCGAAGACAACTATGTTATTTACGGTCTCCTTGTGCTCAAATCCCGACACGGTCCGTTTGAAAAATGCTAGGCGAGCATTTTTCACAAAAATACACCCTCGTTCGAATGAGAGGTAAAATGGAGGTTTCGTGTGTGAGTGTTGTCACGCGCGTTAAAGACCCCTACCTTGCTTGGAACAGCAAGGGTTCGGCAAAATTTCAAATTTTCCAGGTAAAAAAAAATCGATTATGTAAGGTCTACTTGTGTGCATGACAACCAAAGTGTTCAATGTAATAATATGCGATACTTCTTGTTTCTCTTTTATTATTACGGAACAATAATATATACATTTTATGTACCTTAGAAAGTAAATTGAAACAATCCTACCTGTTGATATATCTCAACGCCACAAGCACTTAACTACATCGTACCGGCCTAATGTTCACCAGCACGTACTCCCGACTCCAATCACAAACGTGTTATCACCCTTCAAAGTCGAACCCTGCCCCTCTCACACTTCACATATAACGCCGGTTCATGCGTGCATCATAAAAACCCTTATACCTGTCGCCTGCTTTGTTAAAGTATTACTACATTTTCGTACAACCCTGTTTATATTCATTTAGTTTCTTTATATTATTACTATAAAGTTTAAGTTTATTTGTTAATGGTAATATCTGCTCTCTTATTTAAATTTAATAAACCCGGCCACGATATCACCTTTAATATTCTATCCTGTTTGCCGCATGTTTGGTGATTGCGCGGCCTAACACACAGTCTATTGTCACCGCTTGGACAATAAGTTTCTGTTTCAAAAGTCAGTCCCCGTATACGACTACCTCACCGCTTTATATTACTTTTCCAGTGTAGCAATAAGTGTTCTGGATCCAAAAATCTGCACAACTTTAACTGGACATCAGGTAAGAATATGGAAGGCCGCATTTGTTTAATATCTGTTTGGTTAAACACCCGCTTTTCTCTCCTTAGTATCCTTTTATGTACTCAACAACATAATTTAAATACATATTTATCTTAATACTACTACAAATATAGAACCATGCCATAGACGTAGATCGCATTAGAACTATAAGCAAATAAAAGAAGTACATAACTAATTAGGGACTACTAGGGTTGGCCTGGTACTACCTTTAATGCCCCTTTAACGTCTGGTAATTGTTTAAAATATTATGCTAGATTTTGCAATTATTTGTTATTACGCTATGAAGCTCTTAACATTTACAAATAATTGCTATACCTCTTTTCAGAGTATAACGATAATTTACAATAGCAAGAACAGTTTATTTCCTTTAATAGTTATAGAAGATAACGCCAATCTTAAACCAAATAAACGAGTCACTATTTATTATGTTTTGTAACAACCTCCACATTGGTTCCACAAAAAAGCGTAAGAATGCAAATAGAAAACTAATGCAATGTGCTACATCCAAGCTCCGGTCGGCCATTAGAAAAAACCGACCAATATTTTATAATCACTGTCGGCCTAAAACTTGGTTGATAGGCGCAGCACGGCGAAATTTTCGATATTCTCATGAGCCACCTGGCGTGAAGAGATATGATGGTTGATAGCAAGGGTTTTTAAAAGGAACATGGGATAAATGGCCGAACAAAGAAAATATATTTGCATGTTCTGGAATGATGCGATTTTTCGAGCCGGGTTATTTGTTTAATTGGTTTCTGTTAATATATTTCTTGCCATCTACTTTAACTTTTTTTAAACATTTGGATGATCTAATGGTAATCACAGCAAAAATTAAAATACCATTATGCTATTTGGTCGACTGTTTTGGGTTTCTAACCACGTAATCTTGAGTTTTTTGCAATTCAGCTTTATGAAGCTTTTACACAATAACCTACTTTAAATTGACTTTTTTTTCACCAAAATAGTTCGTAGCCCGAGTTAACTGATTCGGAAGTATTTCACCTGTTTGATTTTGTCACTTGTGTTCGACGACCTATTTAGGAAAACTCCTAAACGTCTTGTTGTGATTTAATTGTTACTGGTTCTAGATAATTAGAGATATTTTGTCGCGTAGTAGTTTTGTGAATTGTGACTTGAAATTATGATGGCCAAGAGTTATACGAACAATGAACTTGCAGATATGCATTGTACGGGGAATGATTTAGGCTAACACTAGCATTGGTAAATTATTTTTTCAAAACAGCAGTCCTAAAACTTTTACTTAAGTTGACCTAGGTCGGGCATTTAAAAAGCGGTCCAAGAGTAAAATGCCTTATAGGTTTTTTGTTTAGCCAATCAATATGTATCGCCTCCTAAATTTAATGACATAATAAAACTAATGCCGCCCTGTATAAAGTAGTTAAGATAATGATCAGGTACGAGCGAAAATCACTTTATTAAAATCCTTCATAAAGAATATTTTGCTAGGGACAGTAAAAAAGAATGAAACTACATAGTTATTCTTAAAAATCACACATATGTGGTATTGAATTTTCGTTGGATACCAGATATTCTATATGAATCTATTTAAGGCATAAATTATACAATATTAAGCTTCGCTTTGCACGTCCTTATAATTTACATTTTACAATAAATCACTTCGACTTCCTGTGATAGGCGATTTTCCTTTAAAGATATATCCTTGTTTTTCCTTTGCTGTTTGTTATGCGTCGGCAGTTGCATTTATTCACCTTTTTTGTTTACCGGGCTTCTTTCGTCTTTACATCAGGCACCATTCAATATGTGATGGTTTTAATACCTACTTCTTTTAGAAGAAATATGTGGAATTAGGTGATCTTTCTCCGTAGATTACATGCCATAGATTTCTGCTAATTAATGTGTCTTTATTCTGAACGTGCCGCCCCTCCTTGAACAGTTGCTACGACATTCATTTTAAATTTAATAAAAGTGTTTTGGCGCATAACTTAACGCATTTTCCTGTTTTATTTTTTTAGTATCGCATATAAAGTGATAGCCTACAGAAAACCTATACTTTGGAAATGTCTCGATTTACTAGGTAAAGACCTACTTGACTAATTCGTTAATTACATATTCAAGTTCAGTTACCCTTAATATAAGCTCTATAAATCAGACGCTTCTGTCTAAGTGCAGATATTCCACGCTACTACAATATCTTTACCGAGTCATGGATAGCAATTCAGTACTGCTAACTTGAGGTTGCAAAGATAACTAACTATTGTGTAATTAAATGGACGAGATTTTGCTCTTTCGTATTGACAAAACTTGTATTGTCACATTCGTCAGACTGCGTTATTTGTTTACGTTTGCATTGATAATATTTTAAATTCTTTTCACAAATTAGTATTGAAACTGTTCTTTTTAAAACAAATGCCTCTCGCAATATTTTTCATGATTACTTCTATGCATGAAAAGGACAAACTATATTAAACTATAGTGCGTTCAACCAACAAGTTTAGTATTAGAATAGTAGGATGAGCTTTAGTTGGGCAGTACAAACTAAGCAGAAGCTTGATTCACAGAGAACAAATTATAATACATTACGATAACTACAAATAAGTATGAGAAACTAATTGACATTATTTATGGACTAGCTGTACAAAAATTATTGTTTGAGCAAGACCAACCAATACAAAATTTTTTATTTAACCCTGGCGTCCATTTATAAGAGGAGGACTTACTGAGTCTCCCGCAAAACGCACTATAGGTACATATCGTCATTCCATACGAACCTTAAAAAATTAATTATTAAAGAAGTTCTTCGTGAATTTCTTTGAAAATATTTTCTTCCCTGGATAGCCTGGAGTATAAACTTATTGTGATTTGATCACTAGAGGATATTGTCACCACTCAAGTTTTGCCTTTGTAGGGAGAAAAGTTGTAGGTTAGAAAATGCGAACTTTCAAATCATTTTCACATAATCTTGATGATTTTTCTAGGCACATATGTAGTTGACTTCACAGTAAGGTATGATTTGAAGTCAATAATTAATTGACACTTTTTCAACAAAACATATAATAAACTTCTTTAAAACTCAAAAATAGAATGAAACGAGGTTTACAAATAAACTCAATCCTACTTATTAGTGGTGCTCCTGAATCCTTTTAGTAAAGATTTTAAAGAAATCATGTTGTCAGCGTTTAAATATTTTGAAGTCGAATGAAACATAGGTGCTCTGTTTCTTCCTTTAACGGCAGTTATGGATGTAATTACTTTCCCTCATACTACATACTACATTATTTACCACGTGTTCACTATTGCAACTGTATTATAGGTTAGCATAGTCATGATATTTAATGCACCAAAAACTTAAAATTAAAAATGTGGCAATGGGTTCTTAATTATAGTCAACACAAGCAGACCTGAGATCTGAAAGGACATAGTATGGTGACTTTGATAGCTTTGAAATACAGTCAGAGTAAAACATAAACAAATAATGGTGCAAATTAGTGATTATAAACGAAAACATCGTAGATAACTGGTTGCCTACTACAAGCAGAAAGTAAATTACTGCCAATTACAAAATTTGACTTTTTAACTAATGTTTCGAATATTAATTTATTTCGCCATTAGATAAGAGGACATTAGCTTCTGTAACGTAATGTAGTTTAAACTTTATTGGTTTTGTTACATATATTGATGACGTGTATTGGTTTGCATATTTTCTGGGTGTCGTGTTTGTTTCTGTGAGCTGTATTTACCCGGATTAAAATTCCAAATGGATAAATTTGTTTCAAGGTCAAAAACAACATTTCAATTGGATTTAAATATCTTTACACTAGTCTAGAGCAACAATCCATGCAATTATTCGAATATGCTTAAATTTGAACGGATAGAGGAACAAAAAATTTCTTTGGTTACCATTTGGTGTATTATTTTATATGGTATATCTCCTCGATCCTTTTTCTGCAAAAGTTCTAATAGAACTGTGCTCTATTTCAGACTCGGGCATGACAAGCATTCATCTTCTATTTTCAAATTATTTCTTTACGTCTTTGCCGTGAGATATAATTGTACACGTTTGTGCGGGGTATATAAATTTGTAATTTTCCAATAACATGTCTAGATATGATTTTAGTTACCGCGCTTGATAAGATTTTGCATTGCGGTTGTGATATGTTCATTGTTCATAAGCTTAGATTGATAAACTTCTAGACATCTTTTACCTTTTGCTTTCCATGCTTAGTAGTCAAGCAGGCTTATGAAATTTCTAGATAATGGATAACAAATCTTAATCCCCTTATCACACAGTATAACACAAAGACGGATTAACACAAGAATCTTCTCTTTAATGCCATAAACCCTTCAAGATATTTAATTTATGACAGCTCTATTCAAAATAAAAAATCTTTGCAGTGTAGACAAGAAAGCTTTATTAAAATGATGCAATGGTTTTGCGTTTAGTTCGCAAATTAAACTAGTAATTATCTTAATAGGAAAAAGATAACGTCTATGCTTTTTTATTTTCTGCCAAAAGGTGGATTGTCGAATACGCACCAACAATTTTTGGGTGTTAATTTTAGGTATATTTTCAACCATGTTTAATTTTCTTCAAGAACTGAATGGCGTCTTTCTTAGTGTTCGTTCTGCTGTGCATCAGGAAATCCCGTGTGTTCTTTAGAGTAAATAAACACTTTGGATAGGTTTGAAGATCTATTTGCATATATTCTAGCAGCAGTTCGATCGTCCCCAACACAAACCCGAATATGTACACATACCAGCGTATTCTATTTTTGAAAAATTTGAAGGAATTTTATACAAAGCTTATTACTATTTAGCTAAGAAGATTCCGCACTGAACTTAGCAAAACCTTTCAACCGTCACTATGCGGTAATGCACTTGATTGTTTAAAATTGTAATTGTCAAAATCTTAGCATAATTCTAAGAATTAAAATTTTTTAAATAATGAGTAAATCCGTTGGTTTTAATTAAATGGTTGAATTCTATTCAAAGCTTAAGTTTGAATGGTTTTTGATTAAAGACTCTTTTATAAATTCTAAACCATACTAACAAGGGAACATCATATATAACATCATATATAAGATATTACCATATATAGTTGGGACCACGAAAGAAGCCAGTAACGTGATCGATCGTATTCGTAGGAACTAATATATATGCGTTTCCCAAGTCAATGGACCATCTAGAACAAGATATTTATTCGATTTACCTGGATAAACAGCGTTGCCAGTAGGTAGTTGCTTTCTTAGAGAATATGCATTGTAAAATTTAATGATAGTAGTTTTTACATTTTCATCTAGCTAGCTGCTGTATGGTACAATTTTGTTTAACATACATAGTTTGTCAATTTTTGTTGTAAACGAATTAATTCTTATAACCTCTAAATTATAAATCTTACGATATTTTCATTTTATCAAGATCGATCTGACATTTGCAAATTTGAAACCATAAGGAATGACTTCCTTCGTTTTCCAAGTATTTGACGGAATAAGATCATAATTATTCAACTTAAGCAGGAACTTCAATTTAAAGTGGCGAGTTAGGTTACTGTAATAAGCATTAAGCAGTACATTTTTAAATTATTATTTATTGAATTCCTCTTTCAGGAATATACCAAAATTGATTGTAGTTAAAACTAGTATCAGTAAAACAAACGCCAACGTAGTCGTAATATGGAGGAAATGCAAGTATATTTACCTGCCTTACTATAATATGTTTGATTCATTTACTATAAATTAACAAATTGTGAATGAAAGAATTATTGAAAATGAGGTTAAGGTTGGTAATCATTGTGTAGTTTTTGCCACTATTGTATTCCCTTTTCAGGCATCGACCAAGATTGATTTGATTAAATTAACATTGGTATCCAACTCAATATATATTGAATATACAGTTACTAAGAGTTTTTGTTCTGAAGATTTAAATCATCATGTCAAACGTACAATATAGTCATTTTTTATTTTAGCATACAAATATTGTAACGTTTTAATATTTTCAAGGCATTATAATCTTGAATAAATTTAGTTTCGTGTCGTTTTGGATTTGGCACGCCCTGTATTATGTTTGTAACTTTCTATAACGTTAGACAATCATAAGGTTATGGATATTGTGAAGCATCTGGGTAGTTTTCTTTATTAAATTCCTTAAAAAGAGTATACAGGGGGTCCTAAAATTGCTGGGAAAGAAAGTTACCACGTATTGTAGACACCAATCAACTGATATCATTAATTCAAGTAAAGAAAAAGAAAAACGATCCAGAAAATATTTATTTTAAATATTCTGCACAGGAGGAATAATTCCGGTTTTTCGAAATTCAGCGGCGTGTACAAGGTATCCTTACTATTGCCGAATTAAACTTAAAGCAGTTGTATTCAACACCTTTGGCAATTCAAGAAGAGAAAAAAAGGATTTGCTCCAGCTTCGCAATTCGAGAATCACAACGGAAACGTATAAAACATTTTAGGAAATTTTGTATATTGAGCAAAAAAGTGCAATGGATGTTGAGTACAAAATTGTAAAGAGGAACAATAACGAAAAAATTTAATTTACGGTTGATATTACAATATTACCATAACTTAGGAGTATTATTCTGAACTTCTATTTTTACATAGAATTTTGAGTTTCCTCTAAAGTAAATAATTTCAATTTTGTAATGGTATTCCCTCAACCTTAATTCAAAATCGTAAATTAAAGGTCTAAAGTCAAAGAACGTTAACTATCTAGTAATTCTTGTAATTTAAGTTTTTCAATTAGTAAGAAGAAATAAACTAATTTTTTAAAACTGCTATGATGAGGAAGGATGGAAGATCAGTAAAAACAGAGTTTTTGTCACAAAAACATGTCGTAATTTTACAAAACTAACTAAAATACCAAAAAAAAGATATATTTTAATCTGTAGCATCTGTAGGTTAATTAGAGACTTTGAGTACATATAAAGGTGTTATTCGTCTAACTACAATGGAAGAGGTTTGCATAAACTTACAAGGTTAAAACGTAACACTACCTATATACCATACTTTCTTCTCTGCTTTTTGGCAAAATTAGATATTACACTATAAATATTGCAATGTGATCACGAAAATTTTTTTGCACTGAAATTAATTAGTGTTCATAGTAGTTTCTTCTGTAGTTAGGTGACCCATGTTGACAAAACTTAAAAATTTATATAACCGCATAAAGCTATTTGCAGATAATATTTTAATGCTTGCAAATGAAAAACATAAAAATTAAGCTCTGTGGAGAGATTTTTCTTCAACGTATATTCTAATGTATATTCTAAAAACTGAAATTCGTAAAGGGTGGTAAGTATTTCGACGCTCACCATTGGTATCTCAAAAACTAAAAAAAAGATTCGGTTAAATGAGAAAAAGGTTGTCCATTTTAATGCTCTACAGTTTGTCATCAAGAAATATCGGCTATCTTGAACTGTTCTCAAATTATAACATAAAGTCTGAAAAATAGATTTTTTCAAAAATTGTTCTTTCCTATTGCGGATCCAAATTTTATGAAACTTGGTTGTGTTCCATTTTGAACCTCCGCCAATTTAATACGGGCAACAAATACTCTTTAAACCTCATACATTTGAATGGGATTGTTAACATTTTTTCTTATGGCGGCCACCTTGGATTATTGTAAATTTAGATAGCGTAACCAATTCTCTTTTCATTTATTTTATAGTATGTCTCTTTCGGTAAAAATTAAAAAATATGCATCGGAGGTTGATACCATGAAAAATAATTGAAAATGTAAGACATGTTCGGGCTACCTATGTGACAGATGTTGGTTTATTGCTGCGACTAAAATTTTCCGAATCAATTGTTAATTATTAAGTCTTTGTCTGTATGGTCTACTTTGTCCTGTGAATCTGTCACACTTCAACAAATTTCTTGAAATTAAAGTAAAAATTATGCGCTCCGGTCTTTTACTTTAAATATAAATGTCGTACAAGTCCAGCTTTTTTTCATCGGAATACGTTTTCTAAATTTATCAATAACAATCAACCAACCATAATTTCCCCAAAAACGAATTTAATCAATCAGATCAACTGGATCACGTCTTACTTTTGATTATTTTTCGTAGGATACTTGAATTCGAACCGTAGAGGATTTATGGATAGCGAAATAAATATGCATTATCTCAAAAATGGATTAATTTCAAAATTTCAAGTTATAGAATTGTAAAAAAAATTAGTATTTATGATTATTATGTGTAAAAATTTTAAAAAGAAAACTTTGACGATCACATATTTAAATCTGTAGAATACCTGCATCCTGGTATTGGTGTCAGAAAATTATACTTTTGCAGCTTGTGTTTGAAGAAACAAATTTATACAGAAATTTTGTAAATTCTCTAATTCTCTTGTATACTTCGTTGTATGAAATTCTTCAATGTTCAAATAAATTATTTATAATGATGTCAATCTTTTGTGTACACTTTCACTTGTCTTTTCTAGAACATTAAGATTTATCATCATCATTAGGTCTTCAGTCCTAGAACTGGTTGGACGCGGACCCTCATTGTTTCCTAGTCTGAACCAACCTACACATTTCCCTAAAATTTGTACAGTCTGCATCTATCACTATCTGTGTGCTAAAGTCTGATCTCGATCTACCTCTACCTCTCTTTTCCTATCTCCGCTTGTAGTATATCCCGTACTCTTCCCCAGAAATGCCTTAGAACGTATCCTGTCCTATTTCTCCAATTTCTTCATTTTCCACGGATATCTTTATTCCTCTACTATTTCCACAACCTATTTGTTATTAACTTTGTCTGTCCACGCTACCATCTTCATACCCCTAAAGCACAACATTCCAAAAGGCCTCTATCTCTTTCTAACTGTTTCTCCTACTGCCCCTATCTCATAGATGTACTCTGCTGTGCTCCACACTATGCTTTGAACAGTTTTCTTCCTGTATCTATGTCCGTTGTCTTTGAACAAAGCTGCTGTTCTTTCTTGTTCGATGCAGTTCCGTCATCTTCTATTGTTGTACAGTTATATACCCTATTTCCCCGATATTCAAGGTATATGAAGGGGGTAAGCAGCCTTTGGCTGCCAAGTTCCCTCACGACCTGAACCTTTGTCGAATTAATAGTTTTTCCAATTTATTCTTTTGCACAATCAACATTAGTTGAAAATATTTCTCAACCAACACTCGTAGTTGTTTATAATAATCATCAGATTTAAGAGCACTTATTTTTTCGTCATTAGGTTTTACATCTCGAAACTGGTTGGACTTGTTCCTCAGCTTAATTATGTTCTGAGCTAGCCTACACCGTTCCCTGCAATTCCACAACAGCCGATATACAGCTCGATTCCCTTCTAATGTTTTCTAATTATATGCCCTATTTCACCAAGATTCAGTGGTATGTGAATAGAGTTAAGCAGCCTATGGCTGCCAAAATTCCCCCAACATTTAGACATTTGCCGTATTAATAGTTTTCAATTAAACCCTTTCGCACAATTAACAATAGTTGAGAGTATTGCAAAATCAATATCCATGTTTAAGTACAGTTATTATTTTTGTCATTTGTTTTTCCACCTTGCGGCTAGTTGGAAGCGTACCTCCATTGATTTCTTATGAGCTAGCCTACACATTACCCTGAAATTCTCACAACCTACATCTTTAACTATCTGTGTGCAGTAGTCTAATCTAAGTCTACCTCTACTTCTCTTTTTTCCTATCCCTGCTTCTAATATATTCCGCACTATTTCCTCAATTCTTATTATGTAGCCTAACTTCCTCTCTCTCCTATTTTTTACTGTTTTCCACATAGTTCTTTCTTCCCCTACCATTTCTAGTACCTCTTTGTTCTTAACTTTGTCTGTCCATGGTATCTTCATCATACGTCTGTAAGACCATATTTCAAAGGCGTCTACCTTTTTCTTGTCTGCTTCTCCTCCTATTCAGGCTTTACAGCCATACAGCGCTGTGCTCCACGCATATATTTTAAGCAATCTTTTCCTTGTTTCTATGTTTGTGGTCTTTGAACACAGTAGTTGCTTTTTCGTGTTAACACGTTCGCGACGTAGAAGTTATTTGCAGACATACTGGTGGACCGTTATTATTTTTAGTTGATGTTGTCGTGCACCACCGATGGTGCACGACGGCTGTTAACTAAAATTTCGAGCTTGTGGCCGCCGTGCGCCACCAATGGCGAATGCGTTGTCTACAGATAAAGTACTTGTTTCTCACAATTCTTGCACATAATAGTCTTTTACTACCCAGTGATGATGAATAATTTTACGTAAATAAAGAATTTCATGTATGTATTCAATAAAATAATTTTTTGAGTCAGAATATCATTACATGTGAATAAATGCGGTACTTATTATGGTATAATTGCAGATAAATTACCTTCTACAAAAGTATCTGCTAAAATGGCCACCAGAATCGAGCGAATGTTGTTTATCGTTAAGAAAATCACAAAGTCTGTAACGAGCAGTGCACCTTCTGGTTTATTGTTACAACAAAATATGACCAGTACAATAAATGAATTTGCTTCAACCTTAGATGTTTTAGAAGAATCCACCAGGGGGGGGGGCAGGAATGCCAGAAGCGAAATTAGTATTAAAACAAAAGAAACCTACAGTTTGTTCTTCTCGAAACATAAATGATCAATAACACTTTTTTGAGTCGTCAGACGAGCAAAGCGATCCATTTGAATGTTCAGATGATTCCTATAGGCCTACGGATTCTCAGGATAGTAATGACAATGTTAGCGATGAAGACATTTTATCAAACCAGAACTCCAGTGATAATTTAGATGAAAATATAACACATGTAACTACTTAGGGTCCTTGGGAAAAATCTCTAATGATTTTCCATTTTCTGATACTCCACAACTAAATCAGGTTGATATTTGCAGTCCATACAAAATTTATCGGGAGTTTATAGACAATAATATCTTTGAATTAATAGCAGACGAGACAAATAGATACGCATTACAATATATTCAAAATCATAATCTTTCCCGACGATCACTTGTCCGTCAATGGAAAGACACAGACAGGGATGAACTTCGAACGTTTTTTGGCATTTTGATGATAATGGGCATAAATCATCTACCTAAAATGCGTCTCTATTGGTCCAAAAATAACTTGTATGTAAATGACGAGCTACTGAGAAACATTAAACGTGACCGATTCGACTTGCTGCTAAAGTTTGTTCATTTTTCAAATAACGCTACTCCTCAAAATACTGACAGGTTAACTAAAATTAGAAATATTTTAGATCGAATTATATACAATTATCAGAGGATTCTAAAACCTAGCAAAGAGGTGATTATCGATGAGGCCATGGTACCTTGGAGAGGCCAACTTGTCTTCCGACAATATCTTCCAGCAAAATCACATAAGTATGGGATTAAAGTATATAAGATGTGCACACCTGAAGGACACACATACAATTTCAGCATATATTGTGGTAAAAATGACGGCGGACAAAAACATGTCAGTGGACATGGGCACACCTTCGATGTAACGGTAAGGCTAATGGACGGTTTGTTGAAGAAAGGGAAAATCTTGTACATTGATAATTTTTACAATAGTTTAAAATTAGCCGAATACCTTCTACAAAACAATACCTATGTATGTGGCACTTTGAGGAGTAGTAGGAAAGACAATCCAAAAGAAGTATGTCACAGAAAACTCAAGAAAGGTGAAATATATGGGAAGGAAAATAACAAAAGGCTACGAGTTTTCAAATAGCAAGACAAAAGATCAGTCTTCATGCTAAGCACTTTGCCTCAATATATGAATGAGTTAGTTCCTACTGGTTTACAAAACAGGAGTGGTCAAGATGTAGTAAAACCGAGATCGGTTATAGATTACAATAAGGCTAAAAAGGCAGTAGACGTTTCGGATCAAATGTCTTCATATTACACTTGTCTTTGGAAAACTATCAAGTGGTATAAGAGGGCTGTCTTTGAAACCATTCTCGGAACCAGTGTAGTTAATTCGTGGGTAGTGTATAATAAAAATAACAAAAAACAGCTGGACATTTTACAATTCAGAGAACAACTTATAAACAAACTACTTGATTATGAAGGCACAAAAGTAGAAAACCACCGAAATGTACAAGAAAACCAAAGAGGAAGGAGAAAGATGTGTCACAAATTGAAGAAGTTTGAGGGAAACGTAAGACAAAATCGTAAAAGACGCTTTTCATGCTATGAGGTAATGTAAAGGAAATGAGGTACTAAAGAAGCAAGAGCAAAGACTAAGCGAATAATGACCTACTGTGACAGCTGCGACGGCTATCCACCAATGTATTTGAACTGTTTCAATATGAAACATATCTAGCTTTTACTTTTGTTTCATAGTATTTGTTATTTTTTATTATTAGTTTGATTAGTAATAAGACGAATTTCAAGTTTGAATAACTTTAATAATTTAGGTTTCAATTTATCTTCCAATGATTTCATTTGATCGGAAAAATTTTTTATTGAAAATTGTCGTGTTTGTAATAATCTATTGTAATCCATAAAAACTCCGATCTTAAAACGGGTGTGCAACGGGTGGCAGATGATCTTTACTTCCTAGCCGTATTATAATATAAAAGTCCTACATGTAGCTGTTGAGTTTATATCAAACATTATAGCTTGACATACCGTGCGCCAAATGTGGTACATGCCGGCTGCTGGTTATAACCGGAATGTACCACCTGTGGTACACAACGTCGCGAACGTGTTATATATAGCACGACCTTGTGCTAATCCTTGTTTTATATCTTTAGTGCTTTTCTCATCTTGCGTTATTTGACTTACTAGGTAGCAGAAATCCTTAACCTCTTATAAGTTCTCGTTACCTATTTGTATTCTTGTTTTTGATTTATTATCCCCTCTTTTGCTTACTAGAACTTTAGTTTTATTTTTGTTAATTTTCATACCATATCCCTCCGTTAGAACTGTATCCATTTCATTGAGAGCAGTTTCTAACTCTTCCTTGCTAGATGATAACACCACTATATCATCTGCAAATCTAAGCATATCAATCTTTTGTCCCTGCATATTAATTCCAAATGTCTTCCTGCATTTGACAGTATTCATTGCCTCTTCTATGTACAAGTTAAAAATTAATGGGGATAAGGCACTTCCCTGTGTCACCCCTTTTCCAATATTTACTTCTCTACTTTCTTGCTCTAATTCTATTACTGCTGTTTGTTCTTTGTATAAGCTATGTACTATTCGTCTATCCCTATAACTCATTCAAATCTTTTTTAGTATTTCTAACATTTTTTTCCATTTTACATTGTCAAATGCTTTTTCCAGATCTACAAACCCTGTATATACGCTTTCACCTTCTCTATTGTTTTCTCCAGTACCACCCTCAGAGTTAAAATTGTCTCCCGTGTTCCCCTGTTTTGTCTAAACCCAAATTGATCTTCTCTCAGTATTTCTTCAGCTTGTTTTTCCATTCGTTTTTGTACAATTCTAGTTATATTTTTGATACGTGTGCTGTCAAGCTTATTGTTCGAAAACTTTCACATCTATCGGCGCCTTATCTTTTTGGTATAGTTACTATGATGTTACGTTTGAAATCTTTGGGTATCTCGCCTGTCTCATACATATAGCTTACAAGTCGGAAGAAACGTTCTGCTACTGCTAGTCCGGCGGTTTTTAGAGTTTCTGCTTACACCTTATCTGGACCTGGTGCCTTACCATTTTTCAGACTCTTTAATGCTAATTCAAACTCATCTCTACGTATAGGATATTCCAGGTCATCCTTTTCACTGTCTGATAGCAAAGATATAAGGGATGCGGGAGGGAACGTCATTATAGAAAATGTTAAGAAAGTAGCTAAATGGCAGGAATATATAGGGAATTTATATTCCTGCCATTTAGCTACTTTCTTAACATTTTCTATAATGACGTTCCCTCCCGCATCCCTTATATCTTTGCTATATGGTTTTATATCCCTAAAATTCATTCTAATCGATTTGTATGCTTCGTCTGTCTTTCCTATTTCCATCTTAGTTTGTACCTCGTTTTACTTTTCATCAATCCATTGTTCCTTAGCTTTCCTGCATTTGCGAATAATTTCCCATTTTATGGCATTGTATCTCTGTTTTCCTGTTTCATCTGATCTATTTTTGTATTTTCGTTTTTCTTTTATTAAATTCAGGATATCCTTTGTTATCCATGGTTTCTTATTTTCTTTTTGTGAATACCCCAGAATATCTCTGGCCGCTATGTCTAAGCTGGATTTAATGTTATTCCATTCTGTTTCTACTTTCTTAGTGTCAGAAAATTTCCCGATATCTTTCAGCGATTCATTTGATTATTTTTCACATCTTTCGTGGATATCTTTATCTGTTAGTTTCTCAAAGTCAAAGTGCCTTTTTCCGTTCCTCTTTTTCAGATTTTTAAATTTAAGTGCGGCCTTCATAATTACGATGTTTTCTATATCTGCTTCCGGGTAGCTTCTACAGCCTTTTACTTGATTTCTAAACCGTTGTCTAACAATAATGTAATCTATTTGGTATCTTCCTATATATTCTGGCATCTTCCACGTGTATCGTCTTGTAGCATGATGTTGGAATAATGTATTTGTGATGGTTAAGTTGTTATTGTCGCAAAATTCTACCAGCCTATTTCCCCTGTCATTTCTCGTGCCTAAACCAAATAAATATATTACCGCTCTTTCCTTACCTTCACCTACCACTGCATTAAAATCACCCGTAATTATTAAATTTTCATGTCCTTTTACGTATCTTTCTATGTCTTCGATGTCTTTGTAGATTGCTTCTACCTCTTCGTCACTGTAGCTAGAGGTGGGCATGTATACTTGAATTATTACTGTATTTACTGGTTTAGATTCAAAACTAACCATGAGTACTCTTTTGTTCTTTTGTAGGTAGTTTTCTACACGTTGTCCTATCTTTTTTCGCATAACTATCCCCACATCCAAATTTTCTTCCTCTGATCCTGTATTAATTACCCTGAAGTCTCCACTCCAATTTCTGGCCAGCGGACTTCGCTAATTCCTACTATGTCAAGTGCTAACCTATCCATTTCGAGTTTTAGGTTCTCTAGCTTACCTACTTGTTTCATACTTCGGACATCCTACGCTCCGACTCGCAGAAGGTTCAGGGATCTTTTTCTACTCTTTCGGATCACATTTCCCGAAGTAGTCCTCTCCCCTAGATCCGAATGGGGACTATTTTACATCCGGAATTTTTTACCCCAGAGGATGCCATCATGTTTAACAATTTCTGTACGCAGTGTACTTGAGAGGTGATGTGGTGGTTTCCCGTCGTTTTCCACATAGCAGTAGTGTGTCTTAGAATGTGATACCGACCCCTATGGTCTTTGCCACTCTAAGTACCGAAAAAGCTGCTGCCCTCTTTCGGGGACTTGTCTTAGTCTGGTTCCTCACTAAATACCCCACTAATTTGGCTAAACTTATAGTTCGACTTTTTAGCTCATTGAAACGCGTAAGCCATTCTCCTGTTCTAGTATTTTAGAATGTCGTCAAGGTGCAGGTCTGTTCAGAATGGGACATTAAGGTTAGGTGTATATTTTTTAATGTATTTTGAAACATCATATTATCCTACTGCATAGATAAAAAGAGCATTCACTATCTAGATTTACAAAAATCCATATGAAAAAGTGTTGTCTGCCTTTACTCAAAATTTAACGGTTAAAAATTTATATTACCTAAGTCATGAAATATAAATGCGTGATATAAGAGATTCTTAAAGAGAATTTCAATTTTCAGATTTTATATTATAATTTGTGAACAGTTGAAGCAAACCGATATTACTTGGTGGAGAATCGTAGAGCATTAAAATTCAGAACTTTATACCTATTTAACCGACTATACCGTTAATAGTTTTTGAGATATCACTGTTGGGCATCGAAATATTCACAACCCTGTATGTAGAAGCTTTTGTGGTACTAACTGTTATTAAACGCTTTTTAATAACCTTGTAAAATAATAAGACCGATATCATTTTTTCAAATAATTTCATCTTTTCCATTGCTTACTTTATTCATTGCTGCAATGATTTTTAAATTTACTGCTAAAGACCGCTCAAATTTCGATTAAGAATATCAACTGTGATTTAAATATTCTAACTATTTCTATATCTGGAAAAATGTGAATCTATCAATTTGTGGAGTCCCTATAGTCACATGCACATTTTTGTACAAAATTGGTATTTATGATCCTGTACACAGTTTTCAGATCTTGTGCCGTAAAATATACTTATACTGATTGACTGAAATTGACACGTACCTTAGATTTTGTTAGTAATACGCTTTCTCAGTTATGTGGTTTTCCTTTCTAACGTCGTAATAATTTTGAAAAGCTGTTAAATTAGAAATTGTATTCTGTGCATGGTTCTAGATAGAACATCTTGTTTGTTTCGCATGGAACTGCTAAACACCTTTGATTTTACACTACTTTACTTTTCTTATCTCTAGGTGTAAAGGATTGCATGGTACTGCTTACGGGTCTTTTTATACTTAAGGCAAGCAAGCATTACTTTTAGATATTTTAATAACTTTTATTTAAACGTATCCCCCAATTATGTATGAATTATGAAATAGAATCTAATAGGAAATTATTAGAAATTATTAAGAAGTTACTAAGGGAAGTGCAACAATGTAATACAAGGCCAATTAGCACACCTAGAGGCCATTATGAATATATACGAATGCCATTTGGATTAAAGAACGCGCCCGCTACTTTTCAACGAGTTATGGACAGTATACTACGTGGAATATACAACGAAAAATGTCTTGTGTACCTAGACGACATCATAGTTTATTCAACATCATTAGTAGAGCGTATAGAAAGATTAAGAGAAGTATTTGACAGACTGAGGAAAGCACATTTTAAAGTACAACTAGACAAGAGCGAATTTTTACAGAAGGCAGTATCATTTTTAGGATATGAAATAACACCCCAGGGAGTCATGCCGAACCCCGACAAAACAAATGCAGTACTAAATTACCCCCTACCAAGGACAAACAAGGAAATCAAACGATTTTTAGGACTTAGTGGTTACTACCGGAAATTCATCAAAGGTTATGCTCAGATAACCAAGCCCCTGACAAATTGTTTAAAGAAAGGAAATAAAATTGAACACATCCCAGAATTCATTAAGGCCTTAGATAAAATTAAAAGTATATTAAAAAATCACTTCGTATTAGAATACCCGGACTTTTCGAAACCATTCATAATAACGACAGACGCATCAAATGTAGCATTAGGCGCAGTGTTGAGCCAAAAAGAGTAGGTACCGACAAACCCATCCGCTACGCAACCAGAATCCTAAGCGAGACTGGACAAAAATATAGTACGATAGAGAAAGAATTCTTAACCATAATTTGGGCAACAAGCTATTTTAGACCATACCTTACGGACGAAAATTTTACAATTACACCGAGCATAGACCATTAGTATGGCTATGCAAACTTAAAGTACCAAATTAAAAATTACAACGATAGAGAATCAGATTAGAGGAGTACGACTACGAAATTATATACAAAAAGGAATTTATAATAACAATGCAGACGCCTTAAGTAGAATACAGCTTAACGCACTAGAAACAGAATCCATTGTAGGAAACGTTGACAAAACGGAAATAAGAGAAGGCCCAGAAGAAATAGACACAATACATTCAACACAAAATGAAGAACCGAAAACCGCGATTCAAATTTTAATCAAAGCAATCGTTATAAAACCCATCAATTTATAATTACCGAAGTTTTCGATAACCACAATCCCGTAAAATACACAAAAGTAGACAACAAAAAGATATATCAAATTCATATAACCAAGGACGATAATGAAGAGCAAATAATTAAAATTCTAAAGGAATACACCCCCGAGAAAAAACGATTTTATTTTTACTGTAACACCGAACATTTATACAAAAGATTTTCAGAATTATATGTTAAATTATTCAATAACTCTGGCCCTGAACATATAAGGTGCACAAGAAAAATAATAATATTAGACGACCCTGACGAAATAAATGATGTAATCAGAAACTAACACGAAGGAAAAACTAACCATCGTGGAATTAATGAAGCAATAAAGCAACTCATAAAACGATATTATTTCAAAGACATGAAAGAAATAACTACAGACTTTATTAACCAATGTGAACCATGCGACAAAGCAAAATACGACAGAAAATCCCCAAAGATACCCGTAATGTTAACCAAAAAACCTGACAAACCTTTTCAAAAGTTACATGCCGATACTTTAGTAGTAGAATCGCAAAACTATTTAACAATTGTAGACGCATGCACCAAAATAGGCCAAACAATACCAATCACCTCTAAAAATAGCATTAACGTAACACAAGGATTTTTACAGTACTTTACATTTTATGAAACACCCGAAACAATAACATTAGATAACGGCAGCGGATTTAAAATTGAGACGATACAAAACACTTTAGAACTGCACAAAATAAGAATTCATTTCATAACTGAAGACCACCCTGAATTAAATTAACTAATTGAACGATTACTTTCAACCCTGTTAGGACAAATCAGATTACTAAGAATAACTTATAAGAAGGAACTCATCACCAATTTTTTCTACGCACTAATCGCGTATAATAACACAATCCACTCATCAAACAATTTTATACTCTTAGAATTAACTTTAGGACATTCAGATTCACGCATCCCTTATGACATACATTATAACAAAGAAATATATCAGCAATAGGCCAAAGATCATAAGGAGAAACTAAAAATAACCTATGACAAAGTAAAAAATAAATTAGATAACGATAAGGAGCGTATCACCACAACCCGTAATAAGAATACCGACGCAAACAAATTTTCAATAGGACAAACCGTATACGAGAAAAATTTCCAAAGTAAACGACATAAGACGGCACCCAGAAATTTAGGCCCATTTAAAATTAAGAAAATATTCGACAAAAATATAGACGTAGTATACAACGGCAAGATAACAAAATATATTCAATTGAAAAACTTATGACATCCTGTACTTTTAAATGGACAATCATCACCCTTACCGTCAACCTCCGCCCTGGTAGAACGGACAACGAAATAGTAATCGGAGATATAAAATACAACCCCGGTATACTACCAATAAAATTGGAAAGTATGCAGAATACCATAGACTATTGGACATTTGCACAAAAATTCGACTTAACGGAACTGACACAAGAATTTCAAATGATCAAAAACAATTATTAACGATTAAAACAATCAATGGACAAAATTCGGAAAGGAATATGCCATAGAAATGATAAATTATAGCAGCATAAGAGAAAGTATTTTAAGAAACATAGAATATAAATTTAACCGACTAATACCCACCGAACAAACAGCACGACGCAAAAGAGGATTAATTAACGGATTAGGTAACATAATAAAAGCAATCACGAGCAATTTAGATACCCAGGACGCAGAACGTTATGACAACGCAATACAGCAATTAATCGAAAATCAAAATGATATAAAAACCGTAATTAGTCACAAAATATCACTAACTCAATCAACTATTATAAAATTCAACCAAACACAAGAAAACTAGTAAGAAACCAAGATAGTATAGCCAACCGAATACAAACCATTAAAACTAACATGCAAACTACCATGTTAGGCATGCGAGACTTAATTAGATTCAATACGATATTCATCCAAATAATATCAACCCTTACCTTAAATCAACAAATTTTAGCTACAGTAGAAAACGCAGTAACATTTGCAAAATTAAATACCTTACACTCTAGTATCACAGAACCAACTGATTTATTAAAAGGATTATTAAGAATTAGATCATTAACAACCAACAGTAAATTACCCTTTGATGTAGTAGAATCAAACATTCTAATATTTGAAAAATAGCTATAGTTAAAGGCTATGTAAAGAATGACGACATAACATTTTTAATAGAGATCCCGGTAGTAGAAAGTAACATTTCTAATTATTATCATTTATTTGCTTTTCCAATGAAAATTACTAGCATGTATCAAGTTATCATACCCAAAACCAAATTCCTATCCATAAATGAACTAAGATATAGTTATACGAACGAAAAATGTAATGAACTAACACCAAATCAATATTTATGCCAATCATTGACAACAAAAACTATTCAGGAGAACAGCCCTGCGAAGTACAATTATTAAAATTTTCAAATCATTATGAAGACTGTGAAACCAAACCCGTACAAATTACCACCATGAAGATTTAAAAAGTTACATAAAATAAATGGATTGCCATTTTCCCAACAGAAGTAATAGCAACCGTCCATTGCAATCAAGACGAGAACAATTTAGCATTGACAGGAAGCAAATTAATTACCCTCAAAGAAGACTGTTATTTGAAATTCAAAATCGAAATAATCAGAGTTTACCAAGATCCCGTAGCAACCAAGAAACTCGCAAACTTACCAGAGCTAAAAATCAAGACATCGCAAATCGAAGATGAAGAAATAATTCAAAAACCTATGCAGCTAGAACATTTAGAATTAGACGACCTGAACCACGCCATGAGGTTAAAGCTACAAAGAACATTTAAGTGAACTAAAAACGCCTAAGTTACATTACGATAACATAAGTGTTTGGACAATTGTATTAATCATTTTTCTAATTTTTCTAATTATATACGTATTTTACAAAATGTATCTTAGATATAAGAATAAAGAAAACAGTTTTAGATTTTGTGGAAACAAAGGTAAACAAAGAACCAAATGTACCCTTAGAAACCATGAAGTTTAAACAGTGAAGTTAAATTATGAATTTTAAATTAAGAATTAAGAAAAGAAAACCTTAATTTTTCATGTATGTCGGGAGGAGCTACATATCCGCCAATTATGTATGCATTATAAAATACAATCTAATAGAAATTATTAGAAATTATTAAGAAGTTACTAAGTGAAGTGCAACAATGTAATACAAGGACAATTAATAAATTTTATTAACAGTTCATGAGAACGGATGCAATACTTTGTATCCAGATCATAGTGGCACTGCAGGTGGCAGGTCACAGACGGTCAAGATATCGCAGGTACCTAGAAAGTAAGATTTTAACATTGTATCAATGAATAGAATTAAAAATAAACAGACATGAGCTTTGCAAGTTCCCACAGCCATGTGATGGGGTAGGGTCATTATAAATAGCCCGGGAGCCCCAAGACCCGGCAGTCAGTCAAAGTATTCAGCTTTAACCATGCGGTTGCTTATACTACTCAAAATAGTACAATTAATTCTTTTTTCGAACTTAGAGTAATTTTAAATCAAGTTTGTAAAATTCCACATTAAATTCTGTACCAACCAAATAAATTTGTTAAATGGCTTGGAAATGTTTTTTTTAAAAACGCAGCTCCCAAGGCCCGAACCTTAACTCGCGTCTATGTCAAAATTTAGGAAGTGGAAGCAACATGTAATCTTAACTTGCTTGCAGTTAGAAACAAGGTAACCAACGTAAATTGGTTAAACGTTCATTATCCAAGTGACTTTGGCAATTGTGTTTTTTTCTTGTCCAAAGAACTTAAACGCTGATTTTGATTTGAGGCGGACTACTACTTTAGAAAAAATGCAGTTTGAGAGCATCTCATATGTGACCAATACAAGTTAGATGTGGACCAAAGGTTTGAAATTTGTCATACACAGCTGCTTTTTAGCGTATCTTTTTTCGATCTCAATATTCTTTCCATCAATACGATGTCACAATTATCAGCGTCAGCACCAGTTTAGCGGTAGTCTCTTGCGCAGGTTTCAAAACCCTTTCTTAATTCAATTATCAATCCTAAATATGAACCTAATTTCCAATTAAACTTATTTCATAATCTCAACTTTCATGTTGCAGCAATCAAATGGATGTATTACTGTGTACTTCGAATCACTCGCTTTTGCTTAGGTTATTAAAAGTAAGAAGAATGCCCTGCGTATATTAATTTGCTTTAATAAAAAACTAAAACAAAACTGCACAAATGTCTATAACAAAATTTAAATGTCTACAGTATCAATAACAAATTTTTGAACCATAAAGAGCTAAAGCTATATCGTTTACAATTAATCTGATATAATAGCTTGGCTCGTAAGCTACAGCTTTATATTCAATTAAGATGTGGTGTTGTTGGTAAGGGTACAAGCAATATAAAAGATTACTTAGTGCGCTGAGCCGTTGTAAATCCTGATCATATGTATCGAAAATTTCTTGGGCATTCTTTGAAATATGTGCTTGATCTTCCTTCGATAAGTCGCTCTCGATAATAGTGGGTTGGTTACTCTTTATCTGAAAACAGAGAAAGCATTATTACATATATTGTACTTTTGTATTTGTAACAACTATGACAGAACAATATGAATTTTCTTGCTATGAATAGTAGATGCCTTACAATGGTGTTTTCCGATCTAAATGAATAATAGTTAATAAATGCTATTAACATTATTAAACGCTAATATATCCTAATCCAAAATCTCATCGTCAATAGAAACAATAGCTGAGACAAAGTAGTTAATTGACAACTTGTTTTGTATTTTCACCGCTATGTAGTTCTGAAATGAAGTTGTACACTGGTATACATATACAGTCAAATTATAAGTTCATGAATTATTGAAAAGGTGCTTTTTTAAGGTAATAGAATTAAAATAAACTAAAAGCTATTGTTCTTGTAGCGAACGAAAAACAAAACATGTTCCGCAAGGTGCATGAATATTAATGATTAATTATTTCAAAGGGTTCGTCCCATTTTAGGGAGCAATCGCAACGCGTTATCTCACATATGGTAAACACTAATTTTAATTGATACCTTAGAGAAATTATATAAATTGGTATCGTGGGAAGCGTCTTTATTTAATATAACTAAAAATTACATCCCTTCTATGGAAAGTACAGATGCATACAAAATAACAAATGTGAAAGGCATATTCGTAAAAAAAAGTGTAACGTACGTTTTATTCAAATTCTTAGCTTTGCTTTTATTTTAGGTAATACTTTATATACCCTATATTTTTCATTCATATATATATATATATATATATATATATATATATATATATAAACTCCACTTATAGTCAATGGACTAGTTTAGTATAATAGTATAGTTGGTCGTTTACTCTATAAACATGTAATTATATTAACTAAATTTAAATAATCCCCTTTTGGGTACTCCAATATTTGTATTTTAACCAGTTGTGACTAACAACAACCCTGATGTGTAGGGTTGTGTTTATAATTTTAATATTTATGCATTAACAATTAAAATCTTGTTAAAGGCAACAACCCTTGCCGAAACGTCGATTTATAATTAAATATATGCAAAATATTATTTCTTTTTAATTTTTTGGACTAAAATATCCCAATTGTACAGTAACATTTTATCGAAAAAACACTATTATATATATATATATATATATATATATATATATATATATATCCACTTAAGTACGAGTATCTCGATAACAAGTTATTAATATTATTGTTCTTACCTTGCCAATTAGCTTTACTAATGGGGCATCGGTTGACCAATGATACTTAACAGCATCGTTTGCTGAAGCCATAGCACAAATTGAAAGTGCTACAACGAGTAGTACTTTGCATGAAAACATCTTGTATTATTTTCTATTTTTTTCGAAATTGGGACAATGGTGCAAACTGAAACTCAGGTACTGCTTGTGTACGTTGTTTATGGAAGGAATGATTTATATACTGTAATTTAGTTTGAATACGATAAGGTGTTGATAGTGGTTTGTTCACTATAGATATCAATTATTGAAATAACAACATGGTTGATGATTGTAGATATAAATGATTCATAAGTTGTAATTCTAGATCACTAAGGTAAAACTTCTATTAAAGTTAACTTTGTTTTATGATAAAAGTTTGGAACTGGTTAGACGCATACCATCATTGTTTCCTATTCTGAACTAACCTGAAATTTGCACAGTCTGCATCTATCACTATCTGATCTAGGTCTACATCTACCTCTTTTTTCCTATCTCTGCTTGTAATATATCCCATACTGTTCCCCAAAAATGCCTTGGAACGTTTTTTGCCCTTCTATTTCTCCTATTCTTTTTCCACAGATATCGTTGTTTTCCTACTATTTCTATAACCTATTTGTTATTAACTTTGTCTGTCCATGCTATCATTCTCATACATCTGAAGCACAGCATTCCAAAAGGCTGCTACCGTTTTTCTGTCTGCTTTTCTGACTGCCCGTATTTCATAGACATACCGTGCTGTGCTCCACACATATGCTATCAACAATTTTCTTCTTGTTTCTATGTTTGTTGTCTTTCATCTTAGACGCTGTTCTTTCTTGTTAGATGCAGCTCGGTCCCTTTCTATTGTTTTACAATTATACGAGGTTTGTTCAATTGAAACCCATTTTTGAGCAGGTTAGCCTTGAAAACAATTGTAATCACTCAACTGACGTTTTGCAACGTTAGTGGAATTTGTAAACTTCCCACTGGTCAGTGTCTCTCGTATATACTTGACGGCAATTTTAAGTATTGTGACTTAAAAATGACACCACCAAAGAAGTTTAAAGTTCAACCGTCTGCCGGTAAGGTCATGTTGGCATTTTTTTTCGACCATGAAAGACCCTTGCTGATAGAATTTACAGAACCTCGGGTGCATATCAACGCAAACCTGTACAATGAAACTTTGAACAAGCTCCATCAAGCAATAAAACGGAAACGTCCAGGGAAGCTTTCACGTGGTGTCATTCTGCTTCACGACAATGCTCGACTTCATGTTGCTAAAGTGGTTAAAGAAAATCTGCAGGGAAGAAATGGAGGATATTAGAGCATCTACCCTATAGTCGCGATTTATCGCCTTGCGATTTTCACATCTTTGGGCTACTGAAAAATGCGTTAAAAGGTAACCGTTTTCAATCGGACAAAGAAGTACAAAACGCCGTGACAGAATTCTTCGAGCAGCAGCCACAAGATTTCTTTAGGCAGGGTATACATAGGTTGACGAAACAATGGAATATGTGCCTTAATCGTAGTGCTAATTATTTGTAAATTTAGTTGTCAATAAATTTTTCCTGAACGAAAGATTTATTTCAATTGAACAAGCCTCGTATATCCTATTTCTCCGACATTCAGTGATTGTGAAGAGGGGTAAGCAGCCTGTGTCTGCCAAGTTCACCCAGCACTTGAACTTTTACTTATTTAATATTTTTTTCAATATATCTTTTCGCACAGTCAACATTAGTTGCAGATATTTCACACCTGTAGTTGTTTATAATAATCATCAGATTTTTCTGCGCTTATTTTTTCGTCATTAGATTTTCTGTCTCAAAACTGGTTAGACACGTACCTGCACTTATTTATATTCTGAGCTAGCCTACGCAATTCCCTAAAACTCTCACACAGCCTATATACATTTCGGTTCCCCTTCTATTGTTTTATAATTTTATGCCCTATTTCACCGAGATTTAGTGAAGGGGGTTAAGCAGCCTGTGGCTGCCAATATCACCAACACTTAGATTTTTGCCGAATTTTAGTTTTGCAGTAAATCCTTTCACATAATTAACATTATTAAAGAATATTGCCTAACCAATACTTGTAGTTGCTTATAATAATCATCATGATTAAGTACAGTTACTTTTTCTGTCATTAGTTTATCCATATTGGGACTGGTTGGATGCGTACCTCCATTGATTTCTATTTTGAGCTAGCCTACACATTTCCCTGAAATTTCTGCAGCCTACATCTTTCACTATCTGTGTGCAGTGGTCTAACCTAGATCTACCTCTACTTCTCTTTTTTGTTATTTCTGTTTCTAATATATTCCGCACTATTCCCTTATGCCGTTGTATGTGGCCAATCATTCTATATCTCCTATTTTTTACCGTTTTCCACATATTTCTTTATTCCCCTACCATTTTTAGAACGTCTTCGTTGTTAACTTTGTCTGTCCATGATATCTTCATCATTCGTTTGTAGCACTACATTTCAAACTTTTATATTGTCCGCTTCTCCTACTATCCAGGCTTCACAGCCGTACAATGCTGTGTTCCACGCATATGTTTTTAGCAATCGTTTCCTTATTTCTATGTTTGTTGTCTTTGAACACAGTAGTTGCTTTTTCTTGTTAAATGTAGCAGGGCCTTGTGCTAATCTTTGTTTTATATCCTTTACGCTTTTCCTTTCTTGCGTTATTTGGCTTCCTAGGTAGCAGGAATTCTTAACCCCTAGTGAGTTCGTATTACATATTTGTATTCTTGTTTTTGATCTAGTTCCCCCTCCTTTGCATGCATAAAATGTACATATTTAGTTCATTATGCAAAAGCAAATACAAACCACCCTGTATAAAATCAATAACAAACTACAATTTACCAAAAGAAGCTCATTCCGTAATAACTTTATCACATTCATCAAAATACATCATTCATTTTTAGAACATGTAAAACACTTGAAAGTTTAAAAACAAATTAAACATTCAACATATTTGAAGAAAAATATCTGCAAAATAAATTTTTTTCAATTGAAAAGCAGTTGCGTAAAGAAAGCAATAAGCGCATGTAAATAAAGTATAGATATTGAAGCGAAAGAGTACGTGCAGTTTGAAATGTACAAGGAATAACATTTATTAATCAAATTCCGTAATACATACTTCCGACGTACGGGCAAATTTGAACGTATATAAAATTTTCATACAAGCATACGTAAACACAGTATGGATATTAAAGGTGGAGGATACGTGCAGTTCCAAACGTACGTAAAATACCATTTGCTAACAAATCCCAATAGAAAGTTCTGACGTACGTGCAAAATCGAACGTATATAAATAAGTTGTAGAAATTAAAAAATAATATAAATTAATAATTCTAAGTGATAAAAATAAAGTGCGCGCTGAAATAAGTGTGTATAAAATTCTACCGTTGTTATAAGCATTCTAAGTATGGACGTAACATTTTAAGTATGGACATAACATATTTAGTGCGGACAGCATATTCTAAATAATACTTCAAAATACTAAACTACGACGTTAATTTTAAGTAATACTTCATACCACTAAATCAAGACCTTAAGACCCTAAATAATTCTAAGTTTCTGATATAAAAGAACAAGCTACTGGGTTAAAACTTTAAGGTTAATACTTCCAATCATTGGGCAAACGACTCCAAGTTGCCGGTAAATACATTTTAAAGTACTGGGTCAACACGCTAAGCTGCAGGTTAACGACTCCAAGCTACTGAACAAACGAGCGATTTGGGTCAGGAAGCTCCAGCGAGAAGAACAGGAAGAATATAAGATCAGGAATATCTTTTCAATCTATAGTATGTTGCATTCATAATTTTACATAATTGTTGTATTCAGAAGTGAAATTAAAAGTTGCATGTAATTTAAATATTTTGTGTAAAAAGTTAACAAAAAATATAGTTGGTACGTAAAGGCATGTTTAAGACAGGGGATATTTCTTTGAAGGTTCAACAAAACTATTCGTGGTAAAATACAGTCTTTTGCTGGCTTAAATTGCTATAAGAAGGTGTAAAAAGGTTAGAAGCTTTGTAAAGAGCTAATTTGATAAGAATATTTCTTTTAAATTTAATTTAAAAGTTTTATAAAAAGTAGTTGATATTAAAAAGAGCGCATATTTATAAATAGTAATTTTATTTAGTTCATTATAAAATTTTGTTGCATTTAGTTTGTCTTATGCAGAGATATTGAGTGCTGGAAAGGAGTGAGGAAAAATTTTCTGTTATCATACGCCGTTCACTCTTGTGTTATATCACTGAGCCAGCCGATGCATAAATTTCATTGTTTTAATTTTAAACTATTTTAAAGGTACAGAGAGGTGGCGATCAGCAGGTAATTGATCGCTGTACATCTGGGGAAAGGCGATCATTTCAATTCGCGCTAGTAATTAAAAGATGGGAAATATAAAGTCCAGGACAGGACTGAAACCTGTATCTTAGGCCTTTATGGCTCATGTGTTTGCCAATTACGCCATTGGGACAGGTGACGACAAATGGAAAATTTACAAATCTAAATCATGTACACAACCATACACCAACTTAACTTTCAACTACGTTAGGCATTTTGGTCAATTATATTTGATAGTGTCAAGTTTTTTAATTCGAAAAACGCATGGGTTGTCTTTCCATCTTTCAATTATTAGCTCGATTATAAATGATCAATTAGGCTTTGCATAAAAGTCTAATTTATTATTTCATCTTATTGACTATAATACGTTAGTATTTATCTACTTACCGGTGCCACATAACAAGACCTATATTTAATATTATTTTTGTGTTCACCTGACTTAAACAATGCTTGATGTATATATGATAATGTTAAATAGACTTCTGAAATTAAGAAGAAAGAAACATTCACGAAAGTGCTTATGACATACATTTAGACATTACAGATAGTTAGAGTTGTATTCTCACAGTCTCGTCTTACTTCGGTGGCCGTTACAGTATTGATTATAGTTTGGAATAAAAAATTATTAGAGAAAATGCATGAAAAAGAGAATGTAAAAACCTTTAAGAAGGAAGTATGATTCTGCGAATCGGAGCGTGCTACGTTTGGAATCCTTTGAAGATGGGAAAGTATGAGAATATGCGTACGCTGTGTTATTTTCGGAAGGCGTTAGTGATGTAAGGTGGCCAATAGAGATAGTTATTGGTCAGCAGAGTCTAAGGACATCCAATCATGCTTGGATAATCATCACACAAGTGTGGCTCTTATTATAAATGAGAAAACGGCGAAAAAGTAACAAATGTTCGACAGTTTAGTAATAAGATAATGGTAGCAGTCTTGGTACTAAACTAAAATACATTTTAGAGAAATCTAAGCATTAAACAGGATTATGATTCTGAGATCTTACAAATAAGAAATTAACTTCAGTTAGTGTTACAGCTCAAACTGTACTTTATTGTGTTATATTCTGTTTGTTGTAAAAGGGGGCGTATTTAGGTTTCATAACTGTGTAGGATTAGGATTAACAAGCGACACGAACAATTTTTCTTTCTGTCTTCAGTCAGTTGCTAGTAAAATTTATGGCAACAACATCGCATCATGCAGATGTGATTGTATTTTAAAATAACTAAATAATTATTCTTAGATTTACCTTTTATTACTAAACGGTGGCTAAGATAATGCTGCAGATAGTACAGAATAAATTTCATGAAAATTACAAACGGACCGGTTTACCGGAAATTAATAGGTAGCAGTTTGTTTCATCTTTAAGCAATATGGAACATAATGTTACTTGAACTTGCCATGATGAGTTAGGACATATTGGAGTTATAGTGGTTGAAGTTATCATAAGTACTTATTGATTTTCAAACCCGAATCGAAAGTTAAAGTATATGTTTCAAGTTGTTTAAAATGTATTGTTATCTGTCCCAGATTTAAGAAAACGTTGTAGATTATTGCATAACAGTCCTGAGAGCATTATCTTAGTTGGTAGCTCATTGTGGTTTATTAAAGAAATTTAGAGAAGGCAGCAAATACACTTTTTGCTGTAATTGATGACTTTACTAAATTTCTTAGAATAGTTGATTGCAAAACCACAAACTTAAATGAAGTGCTTAAACATTTTAAACAATTTTTCTAATTTATCTCTAACCCAGTAGCCTGTAGAATTATTTATAAAATAGGCTCTAATTTAACCTCCACTTCAAGATTTTATTTCCAAATTAAATGAAAAAAATCTAAACGCATGCACGCCCTACAACCAAACTTACGGAAATTTTATAAAAGGAAATTGTATATTATAAATAAATAAATAACTAGTACTCTAGAAGTTGGGTCAGCAAAACAAAATCTTCCGACGTATTACTAGGGTCTAATTCTATGGGTAGAGCTATGAGCAATGGGGGGGTAAGTCGAAATCTGTTGGGGGATCATACTCAAACTAAAACAAATAGGCGCCACCAAGTCCGGATTGATTCACGTTAATGGCATGGCATATTTCTAAGGGCGGACGTGGAGACCCAAAGAAAAAAAGATCGCCTTCGCTGACAGAGACCTGTCTTAACAGAATAAGACGCAGTTCCTGTAAGAAAGAATAATAATTAAGTCAACATAGAATATTGGAACACTATTTGTGTCCCGCAAAAATACCTAAAGAAATATAAAAAAAATATTTTCTATATAAGGGTGGTATCAAAATACAACTCTTAAAGATATTAAATTTCGGTGGTTAGGTTTGATCACACTTGATCAAAATAAAAAACTTTAAGCTTGGATTAATAATTTACTCGAAAGAATCTGTTTATCTTTAAATAAAATTCATTGCAACAAAATTAAAAAACTTACTTGAATTACTTTGTAAATTTAACGTAAGGTTTATCAACCCTATTCATGATCAAATACATTACAACAAAGTGTAACTTGTTACACCAATATTTTCTAACCCACTCAGATCTGTTTAGGTCAATTACATTATAGAAATTAAAATACAAATTTGTCTCTTTAAGTTCGAAGTACTAATTTCAGTTTAAAATGAAAATGTTCACAAAAATATTCTTGTTTTCAAAGTCGGTAGTGACGCAGTGTTAAGCATCTGCCATCACGGATACATGTGTCAACAACATATTTCAAACAAACAAATGATGTAATTACACCTGTTATTGTAACTAACAGATTATATTCTTACAAAATCAAGTGAGTGAATTTTAAATTTAATACTGGGAATTCCAGCTTAGCAATAGTTGAAGCAAATAACAAATACGCACTTCTACACATCGAAACAAAATAGCGTGTTTCCTGAATGAAACACAAAAGAATTTCTTAAAGCTACTACGAACCAAACAAAACTGCTTTCCAAGACTGGATTAGGAAGTGCATCGCCATGCGGCATTTACTGCTTACATTCTATCAACGTAGCATCTCGGCTCGGAGCAACAAACGATCTTCTATTAATTAGATCAGCATTCCATCCTCTAAATACACATGGTAAAATGAAGTGGTTTTCTTAACGTCGATTCTCGTATTCAAAGTACTAACTGCATCGTAAATTGTAAATTAAATTCTTATCGCCTAAATTTTGTTGCCTACATTCATGTCGTTTAGATTCTCATCGCCTAAATTTTGTTGCGCTAAACAAATTTTCAAATTAAACAAGATAATAAAGTGTATACTTTACCAACCGTTATTCTAAGAATGTGCTCACTCATTCAAACCGACCCGCAGGTCACTGGCCATCGTCCTCGTATACATCCTGCTCTTTCTTCTACCTATGGCCGAGTGCTTATCACGCGCTCTCGGACGATCGGAGGGTCCAAGAGGGAGGTTGTCACACCTCTAAGCGTCTTTGCGACTGGCTGTGGAATACACCGACATCCAAAACAAATAGACTAACGAATCAAGATGCTGTTTCAATGTAATAATTTAATTGTTAAACGTATTACGGCTTTACTTAATAAATGTGTTTTATTATTTTTGTACCTTTAATGAAGAGGTTTATCAACTCGAAAATAAAACTGTTACAATTTTATTTTCAAATTTAATGAAAAATATGTTTTGATTGCAGTAGTAATACCAACGGATAATGGTTAGGTAGAGCAATCCAACAAGTTTAATATTCCTATGATAACTGCTCTTACTAAATTCGGTTGATACTTGAGACCGAAGTAAAGTAGAATTTGCATTTAACAATTCGATCAAAACGAAATGTTGACAACGAAACTAAAAGATTCAAGCTGGTCACAAAGTCTTTGCTTACGAGACTTCGGTAAGTGACCATTCTCAGACTTCTTGTCTAAATAAATTTTTAGCATTCAGCATGAACCTATAAAGATAATTAATGTTTTAATTCAGAAACTAAACACAACATCATATTATGTAATTTTGATAAGACTAGTTTTGCTAAAGTCTCTTATTTTGTATACTGTTGCAATAAATTAAATACCTTAAATGATTTATCATTTCCAAGAAAGGGATCTCGCATTAATCAGTTTTACTTTATTTTCTGTGATAACAGGATTACGATTTACTGTTTGGAAATTATATCAATGAAAGTCACTGCTTATAGATAAAAAACATATCGTAAGTGCATAATCTTATCAAACGCGGAAACTGAAGTAATCCCGTGGCATGATTATTTGAGTACTATTAATTTAAATGTTCTAGGATACTTTATCTCTGCGAACGTGTTTAAGTGGTTTATAGTAAATGTCCTGACCACAGAGAAATAATTTGCAATTAAAAACCGATTACTTTCTGCGGATCTGTAGGAGAGTGCACAAGTTTAAGAGATGTTTGCTTGATAATGAGAAGAAAATTAAATATTTTACCTAGGAACTTTTTACACCTCTCTATATTCCCTGTTGTTAAAATCAACTCAATTATATCTATATATTCCCAGGTAAAATAATCAATTTTCTTCCCCTTTCAAACAAGCTTCTCTTAAACTCGTGCACTCTCCTACAGATCCGCAGTAAGTAATCGGTTAGGAACATGATAGCACGATTTACAATAATTATGTCATGCTTTATTTTAAATATTATAAAACGCGAGGATGTATACACATGCATATGTCCATATAAGAAATAGTAGAAATGAAACGTTTGTCGTGAATAGATGATGTAAAATTGACAGTTGTGTCTAAGTATTCTCTGCCCTTATTATTATAGTAGAAACCACGAATGAAGTTACCTGCGTCATGACATGTAACCGTATGTATTAAGTTGAAAATTTCAAGTCAATGTAGCATCTAGTTAATAAATATCAAATTAATATCAGTTGTGAAAAATATTTTATTTTCACACAAGTAGTTGCTTTTACTACTTTAAAATTGTCGTCTTAATACTTTAAGGGTTTAATAAATTCAATTAATATAAATGCAAGTACATTAAAATAAATATATATCAAATAAATATATCGATTCGGCAGTTTCCGTCGCCCGTCGCTGATCTAGAAAACCGCAATGAAGCGAGGTTGCAAATAATATTTTATTTTCATACAGGTCGTTGCTTTAAGGACGTTAAAATTATCGTCCTAATAATTTACGAGCTTAATAAATTCAATTAATATAAAATGCCTTCTCAAAAATTGAATTACACTTATAAATCTGAATAGAGAGGTGAAATAACAGAGATAATAGGTGTTACTGGCACCTACAATCGAAACCTGTCTTGTTACGTTAAATTTGGCAACCGTGTTGTACAGCAAAATCAAGAATTTGGTTTATTGACATGCAGGTGTTTTGTGTTGACAATTTCATAAAATGGCATCTTCACCAAACATATGATTTCATTATGCATTTAAAACTTTAAACTATATTTCGTTTGCGAAAAACTAAGAACGATAACACTACTTTAAAGAAGAGGTGTGCGTGTGCTGTATAAGTTTTATACCAAAAGTAAGGTTGTGATTGATATGTAAATACATATCATGAACTTTACATTACCCAAGGTTGAAATAAAAATTAACATAAGAGTAAATTACCAAAAATTTTATTGCAAATTTGCTGCAAAAACAATACAATAAAATCAATTAACATGAAAAAGAAAGTTGATTACTGGTGATTTTTCTTACAGCGTGCTGTAATCCTACTCACAATAAGCATGCTAATCTTCAGAGCGTTTGCAACTCGTTAAAGCAATATTGATTTCATTGATATGAAAAATTGTTTTTATAATATACTCTACCTCATGCACTGAATTTAAAGACATTAGAGGTCCACCATTATTCTGTTCGTACGGAACTACTCCAACAAATTTATAACTAATTATTGGCAGTGGCGTAAAGTATACTCACGTAGACCACACGTGGCGCAGTGGTCCGCTCAATCTTAGGGGGCCCATGATAATAAATCTTTTTAAAGATTTAAACAGACAATACCATATATATATATATATATATATATATATTTTTTTTTCCAAAAGTATTGTGGGTTTTAGGTCGGCTGGATTATTTAAGAAAACTCTTTTTTATAAACCTGAGCTTTCGGATTTATTTTAATCCTTTTTCAAAGGTACTACAATTACAAAATTGATGAATAAATAGTAAATCATATTTTATACTTACTAAGGTGAGGTTATATAATAAAATTGGCAATTAACATAAAAAGTTATTTTCGTTATAAATTTTTTAAAATGTATATAACAACGCCAAATTACAACAAGAGATAAAAATCGTATGTATATAAAATATTGATAATAAATAAAAGTCAAAAGTTTGATAGAAATTGTTATTAAAAGGCAACCTTAAAAAATGTTTATTATAACTATGTATGTACCTGCGTGTAACACTGTGAGTGTATGTATGAGTCTGTATGTGTGTGTAGTGTGTGTTTCTGTGTGTGTTTTTTTTTTTTTTTTTTTTTGTTTGTAATATATTTAAGAGAAATTTATCTTATAGATCCATTGATAAATTTGTTGTTGTATGGTTGTTTTTATTTGTGATATTTAGAAGATACGTGTAGATACAATTTAAGTCATTAACATCTGTTCTTTTGTTCATAGTATTTTTTTGTTGGTATATGTGACACATTTCTAGAAACTCTCTTTTTGATTTTTTGTCTTCTATCTGTAATATAATTGGATTGTTAAAATCTATTTTATGTTTTTAGTATTTGCGTGTACACATAGGGCACAAGCATTGGGTTTTATACGTATATCGCTCTTATGTTGGGTTATTCGTTGTTTAAGTGTTTGTTTGCTTTGCCCTACGTAACATTCATTGCAATCCAGACAATTGATCTTATATATGATATTTCTTTTATTTAAAATTGGAGTTTTGTCTTTAATTTTAGAGAAAAGGTAATTTAAGGTTAAAGTATTTTAGAAGTTATTTTATGTTAAATTTATTAAATACATTAGTTAGTTTTGGTGTAAGGTGTTCAATGTATGGAAGAGATTTGAATGTAACTGTAGTGTCTATTTGTTTACTATTATTATTTGTGTTGTTTTGTGTATTATTATCCATAGTTTCTGCATTGTGGTTATATAAAAGACGTTTTATTAATTGTGGAGGATAGTTGTTTTTTATTAGGATATTAAAAAGTTTGTTTAAATTTTTTTGATAAAATGTATGGTGACTTATTGTTTTAATTCTGTTTTTAGCGTTAATATAAAATTTATTTTTATTTTGTAAGAGTGATATGAGAAGTAATTTAAGTACCTACCAGAGTTAGTTGGTTTTTGATACCAATCTAATAAAATAATATTATTTGAATTTCTAATAACTAACGTATCTAAAAATGGCACTGCGTTTTTATTTTCTACTTCTACGGTAAACTGAATTTTTGTGATAACTGTTAAAAGTACTAAGTGTTTCCGTAATTTTATTTGCTGGTACAGATGTAATTATGTCATCAACAAATTTTTTATGAAGGGTAGTTGAAAAGGAAGTTTCTTTAGTACTTCATCTAATAGACTATCCATTACAATTTGTGCAATTATTGGACTTAAATTGGATCCCATAGGGCAACCAAAGTTTGAATATAATATTCATTTTGAAGCTGAAATAACTACTATCAAATATGAATTCAATTATATCTAAAAATAATTGTTTTGGAATATTACATACGTTTTTATATTATTCCAAATGTTTTGATGTTGTCTAGTACTAATTGTTTTGGAATATTAGTAAATAGTGACACTACATCCAAGCTTATTAAAACATAGTTGTTTGGGAGATGAAAATTATTATTATTTATGAATTTGGTAAAATCAAAAGAATCTGAAACATTATAATTATTATTAGTTGTTGATTTTTTTAAAATTTCTGCTATAAATTTTGATAGTTTTTCGGTTGGGTTGTTTATAGAGGCTACAATTGGTCTTAATGGTGTATTATTCTTATGAATTTTTGGAATTCCATATAATTTTGGTGCAGTACTACTATAATTGTTTAATATTTTGATTCACTTTCTGTAATGAATTTGTTATCTTTTAGGTTTTTATTAATTTTATGGTTTGTCTTTGAAATTTTGATGTAGGATCTGAATCAATCTTTTTGTAAGTAGAAATGTCGTTAACTAGGTCATACATTTTAGCGTTATAGTCATTAACTGACATTGCCACAGTAATATTTCCTTTATCGGCTTTAATGATGAGAAGATCCTTGGTGTTTTTAAAATTGTTTGCTTTTATTATAATCCAATAAAAACTAGATTTTGGATTAGAATTCTGATTTATATAATTAGTAATTATGTTTGTAATATAAGCTCTGCATAGGTTTTTTTTATCTTCTTGTACATCAACTATAATATCTTCTAAATCTGCCAATAAGTTATTTATCGAGTGTTTGTTGAAAGTAGGAGGAATGCTAAACTTTGGACCTAAAGATAAAATTCTCTTAATGTCATCTGGAATATCAATACTACTGACATTGACAAACCATTTGTCAATGTTGTTAAATTGAGGTTTGTGTAATTTTGAAAGGTTGTCAATTTTTTTTAAATTATTAGTTTTAATTTTATGAAATAGCTTGTTGTAAGCTGATAGTTGTCGTTTTTCATATTCTAAGTATATATAATTAGGAATAACAGTGGCACATTTCTTTTTAATCGTAATTAACTTCATTTCTGATGTTTTAACTAAATGGTGAGTTATTTTAATTTCCAAATTTAGAATTTTGATTTTTAGGCGATCACTGAAACGTTTTATTATTGGTGCTAACACCTTACCATCACTTTCTAAAAGGTTGTATAAATTCTTGATGGCTTCTGGGATATGTCTTGGTAAAATACTCTTTTTTCTACATTGTAGGAGAAATACCTTTCTATTGTTAATTGATGCCAATTTGCTGTTTATTTTAGCCCAGCTTTTTAACAGTGATGTAGCTTCTGCTCCATATGTAATTGTAATTTGTTGGAAGAAACCCATTTTCTTGATTAAATGAATTATTAATAACGACCTCCTTTATTCTAATTTTCCAAAAGTATTGTGGGTTTTAGGTCGGCTGGATTATTTAAGAAAACTCTTTTTTATAAACCTGAGCTTTCGGATTTATTTTAATCCTTTTTCAAAGGTACTACAATTACAAAATTGATGAATAAATAGTAAATCATATTTTATACTTACTAAGGTGAGGTTATATAATAAAATTGGCAATTAACATAAAAAGTTATTTTCGTTATAAATTTTTTAAAATGTATATAACAACGCCAAATTACAACAAGAGATAAAAATCGTATGTATATAAAATATTGATAATAAATAAAAGTCAAAAGTTTGATAGAAATTGTTATTAAAAGGCAACCTTAAAAAATGTTTATTATAACTATGTATGTACCTGCGTGTAACACTGTGAGTGTATGTATGAGTCTGTATGTGTGTGTAGTGTGTGTTTCTGTGTGTGTGTTTTTTTTTTTTTTTTTTTTTTTTTTGTTTGTAATATATTTAAGAGAAATTTATCTTATAGATCCATTGATAAATTTGTTGTTGTATGGTTGTTTTTATTTGTGATATTTAGAAGATACGTGTAGATACAATTTAAGTCATTAACATCTGTTCTTTTGTTCATAGTATTTTTTTGTTGGTATATGTGACACATTTCTAGAAACTCTCTTTTTGATTTTTTGTCTTCTATCTGTAATATAATTGGATTGTTAAAATCTATTTTATGTTTTTTAGTATTTGCGTGTACACTGTAATACGATAGTATTTATCAACTTACCTTGTGTAAAAGAAAACTACTTAAAAATTATTTATATATATATATATATATATATATATATATATATATATATATAGTATATATATATATATATATATATGTATATATATATATATATATGTATTGCCGTGGAACTCTCGGGATTCTCAGTAGTTTCGAAACTTAATTTATACAAAATCACAAATTTCGCCGAAAATAAAAAAATTAAAAAAAACTACTTAAAATATTTATATATATATATATATATATATATATATATATATATATATATATATATATATATATATATATATATATATATATATATATATATATATATATATATATATATATATATGTATTGCCGTGGAACTCTCGGGATTCTCAGTAGTTTCGAAACTTAATTTATACAAAATCACAAATTTCACCGAAAATAAAAAAATTCAAAAAAAAATAATTTCTTACCAAGATTCCTATCTTCCTCGGTTGAATTGCTTTCTTCAACTGCTTCCGGCTAGCTCAGTTGGACCTCCTCTAGGATACCTAGATTCACTATTATGCTTTGCATCGTTCACGCACACTCTCAATAAAACCACAAAATACAACAAACATACAATCTTTTATTTATCACTATTTACAAATAAAATTCAATATGATCCACATTTCAGTGATCAAGTTACACCTCCATAAATCCTATTTTGTAATATCCTGTATTTTAATTTAAATTATCAAACACATAGAATGTACCCGGAGTAAATGGGCCCTGATTAATATCTTATTTCTCATTCTTTCTTTATAATTTATTTTAAATCTACGTAAACTTTGGAGTATGGTGAGCTCATGATAACCCAGTTAATTATGAAAAATGAATGTATGTCCGTACACTTCGCATACTCTTACAACAAACAAAAAAAAACCCCATGTACTCTTTACCAAATTTAACTTCGTGATGGAACGTTAATAAGCTTTATATGCACCTTCAGATTTCTATTTAAATACCATAATAAAGTTAGTTATACGTATTATTTTCAATACGCAAAATAATGCAAAATACCTTCAAAATTCACTTTTATACGTCACCCAATATTCATAGTTTCATAGTTTATAACAACACAATTTTAAAGCTTTACCTGGAATTTCTAGAAGATCTCTGCTCCGTTGACGATGCCGTATATTTGCTTCTTTCTGCTGTGCAGGTCGCTTCTAGCTATTAGTAGAAGAACCCCATTTAAGTTGCGCTGCTTGCGCTGCCTTCACGGTGTATCCAATTTCCAAATCCAAATTAATTATACTTCTTTCATAATTATTTAATTTAATCCACGTTACATAACGTCACTACACGAACTTGTTAAAAAATATATGTGACACTTCAATAAATTTTAAACTCGGCAAAATTCGCGTACAAATTATGAAGCTAACACCGTGCTATATAATTTAAAATAATTTTCTATACTTACAAGCTCGTGGTAACTTTCGTACGTAGTCTAAAGCGATAAAAATACTAAGGGCATGATGTTTAAAAGAGAGCCGTGCTAATTCGCGTCGAGTATTTAAATGCTTCCACTGTAACCTCCTGGTCACCCTTATCATGAAAAATCTAATTTAAAATAACACGTTCTTAAAATTTTGGTTCAACCGATTTCTAAATCCTCGAAATTCAGCGCGCCGTTACGATATTTTCTGAAAATTAATATTCAATATTCCCGTGTCTTGTCTGATGTGCGACTAACGATATCGGCCAATAGTCTATGCATTGACGTTTTACAAATCCCGCCTATACTAACACTGTCCCTTGCTTATGCATATTCTACGTCTCTTTCCAACCTAGTTTGAGTGGTAGAAATCGATATTCCTGTTCATCTGCTATCTAACCCCATGTGGACTTGCTTTAAATAACCCCTTATTAGCGTTTCATGCGAAACCATCCGACCGTTTGTACAATATCCTTAGAAACTTGTTTGCTATCTATAAAAATAAGTGGAACTTAACATTTAGAAACCTGCAGGTGTTTAATTTAACGAACGTTTTAACACAACATTTTTAGGAGCTTCTTTTCATGGTATTTTAACCCAACCGATATATTTGTTTGTTAGCAACGCGTTTCACCTTGGTATTATTGATTTTTACACGCTTTTATGCATATTATACGTAAATAACCGTTCAATTAAACTCAATTAAATTAATAAATTAATTGCATTGGCTTCTAAAATTTTTTCATAACGAACCTAACTATATTTTATTCATTATTTGTAAAATTTTGTTAATACTTGTTACTTAAAAATGAATTAACTGGAATAAATTTCGAACGTAAATTCTGGTTGTTTCCTTTACACAGGGTGTTTTGAAATTTCTTTATTTATACGTAGATTTAGCCCTTTAAAACCACTACAATATATATATATATATATATATATATATATATATAGTATATATTAAAATGAAGTTCTACCATGAATTAATAAACTAACTCTTTCATTTGTTAAAAAGGTTATGCTTATAGATCAGATATGTACACCCCTAATATATATATATATATATATATATATATATATATATATATATATATGATAAGTGTTTTCATGCTGTGTGGTTTTAATAGCGAATTGGATAATCTTGAGAAAAAACAGCAATAGAACTATATTCTCTTCATTCTTTTAGAACTCGAGCTTTCGAGAATTTTTATCTCTTCTTCAGGAGTATACTACAAATAGTGGTTGTACACAATGGTTTATATTTGAATTACCTACGAATGTGAGAATTGGATAAATTGAAAAAACTTTTGGTTTGAAAATTATTTTGTGTTGAATGAAAAGTAATTTGTCAATGTAAAATTTTGAGTTTTTTATGTATTTGATATTTGAATAAATCGTTGATGGACATGAATTTTGGATCATGTATTTTTTTGGTTTTGAATATTAATGGGTTTCTGGTGATAATAAACTTGTTTGTGGTGTATTTAAAGTGGAAACTTTCCTCAAAATTTTGATGTGTTGATTATGGGACTTTTTGAATTGTAATTGTGATGAATTTAAGTGTATGGATGAATGGTGAGAGGAGCTAGATACTGGAAACGTGTCAATTGTGGAAAGTGATGTAGAGAAGTTGTATTTTTAATGTTTCATCTTTTGTCTATTTTAGAAGGTAAGCATAGACGCAACTTAAATTGTCAATGTCTTTCCTTTGGTTTAACGCTATTGGTTCTTGTGAAATTCTAACCATTCCAATGAATTTTCTTTTATTGGAATTTCTTTCAAAATCTAGATGTGAAAAGATGGTATTTTAAGTACTTTAAATTCATTTGCAAATTAACCAATTTTAAACTGATATCGCTCATTTCGTAGGATTTTTCAAGGCCTGTACTTTTTATTTAAAACATTTTTCTGTAAATACTAAAGGTTTCCGTCAATCATTAAAAAACCTGTTTTCATGTCTTTGAGAGATAAAAAAATTAATAATGAAATGATTTGGTAGGATTCGTATTACTCTTCATTCTAATGGCCTAAATTAACAATATCCATTCAAACTATGTCTCTTATTCTCCTAGAATTTTTATAACTTTTTGGGACTATTACTTTACAACTATGTATTCGTATCGCCATTATAATCTGCAAGTAGTGATTTTGTTAAAAACAAAACCCTTAGAATAAAGCCATCTTTATTTCCTGCATATAGTACAATAAATTTATTTCATAATTATTACGAACAATAATTGTACGATTATTAAAAACTAAGCTTTTCTTTTCTCCAAATAACGTTTTCTACTTTGCGTGGATTTCTCCTGCCAACTTATCTCTGTAGAACACCATTTCGTTTAACAACACAGGATCATAGAGCTCCATTTCCTTGTTTAAATGACTCTGTTATAAGCTGCAACTCAAATAAACAACGCCTGCCGTCATCCATTTTAGTTGTAAAATCATTTGTTGATAATAATCTCTTCAAACGTGTCACACCAAAGTCGAATAGTAGGGGAATATGCCGGTCTTGGGACAGCGCCACCGCTATCACCACCGCCATCTACCTAGGATTTACATGTAAATTCCCATAAGGGGAACCTGCTGGGAAGGATTTCCTTCTTGCCCCCTCCTTGCTTCCTCCTTGCTCCCTCTTTGCTCCCTTTTTCCATGGACACCCCCACATTATGTCCGAGTTTTCCAATTAAAAAACGATTAATGTTAATAGCTGATGTGGGGGGTGTTCGAGCAAGGAGGGAGCAAGTAGGGAGCAAAGGGGGAGCTAGGTGGAAGCAAGGAGCGAGCAAAGAGGAAGTCCTTCCCTGCAGATCATCCTTACGGGAATTTACATGTAAAACCTAGGTTAGATGGCAGTGGCGGCGGTGCTGGTGGCGCTGTCCCAGTACCGGCCTATTGCCTACTTCGAATATCACATATGAACTTAGTTCTTGTCTTAATGATATCGCAGTTAACGAGAAAACCTAAAAATATAGGGTTGTAATATAAGCTTTTCATTATGCTCAATTAAAATATATTGCTTTTGGAGTGCAATTGTAAATTTTTGGTTTAATGGCATCTTTGACAAAATCGTCCACATTGACTGACTTTGGTTTGGTGCGTTTTCTGATCTTATTATCGAATGTGTTAAATTGTTCTCTTTTCAACTTCCTAGACACATTTCCTAATCGCGGGGATAGTGTTCACCGCTAGACTACACGCCTCAATGGTATGCTAAGACAAATAATTTGTAGTTCATTTTGATAGAATAATTTATATTTTTACCTGCATTTACTGATCCAAAGGGTGTAAAAGTACCATGATTGCCATGTTTTTTTAAAGTAATGTAAAGCATTCACAATCACATGCTGTGCATGAAATTTTAAGCATGGTTATGTGGCGCAACAAAGGTTTTAAATAAGAATTAAATAACAAATTCTGTTTTACTTGAAAAACACTCAAAAATGAAGAAAAATAAAAAAGCTCAGTACACGTATAAAAGTAACAAAAATGTACATAACGTCAAGATCGAAATACAATAAATTCGGTATTCGTATACATACTGCCAAGGAAGAAAACACTTTCCGCCATGTTCTATGTTATAATTAATTTGGCTTTAAACCACTGTTTGCCGTATGTATGTAATACATATAATGTGAGAAAAGCGAAAGTATTTGTTACACTATAGTTTACTGTTTAGTTAGCGAAAGTAAGTATGCGGGAATTCCTAACGCAAGTATGTGTTTGCTTTGATTTGCTAGTAAATCATTGTGAGCTGGTTTTTCAAATAGTTGATTCGCTCACGTAAGTTACCTCTCAATATTGTATGTATAAATTTTTGCAATGTGCACTAGTTGGTCTAACATAAATACGGTTTTGTTAACAATATTAGTTAAAAATGTATTTCTACAAAACTGTTTTATTTGCATATAGGCTGGGTGAATTGATATGGTGTGTGTAAATTGCAAGTGTAAGATGTTGTAATTGGTCATTAATTAGTATCCGCCTTCGTTCGGAAGTTATAAATATAATAATAACGGCAGAGAATACTTAGACCCGACAATTGTCAATTTCACATCATTTATCCACGGCAAACGTTTCATTTCTATTATATCTTATATGGACATATATGCAAGTGTATACATCCTCGTGTTTTATAGTATTTAAAATAAAGCATGACATAACTATTGTAAATTGTGCTTTCATGTTCCAAACCGATTACTTAATGCGGATCTGTAGGAGAATGCACAAGTCTAGGAGATGCTTGCTTGAAATGGGAAAAAATTAAATATTTTACCTAGGAATTTATATATGTGATTGTGTTGATTGTAACAACAGGAAATAGATAGAGGTGTAATAAAGTTCCTGGGTAAAATATTTAATTTTCTTCTCATTATCAAGCAAACATCTCTTAAACTTGCGTACTCTCCTACAGATCCGCAGTAAGTAATCGGTTTTTAATTGCAAATTATTTCTCTATGGTCAGGACATTTACTATAAGCCACATAAACACGTTCGCAGAGATAAAGTATCCTAGTACATTTAAATTAGTAGTACTCAAATAATCATGCCACGGAATTACTTCAGTTTCCGCGTTTGATAAGATTATGCACTTACATGTTTTTTATCTATAAGCAGTGACTTTTATTGATATAATGTCCAAACAGTATAGCATAAATCGTAATCCTCTTATCACAGAAAATGAAGTAAAACTGATTAATGCGAGATCCCGTTCTTTGAAATAATAAGTCTTTCAAAATATTTTATTTATTGCAACAGTATACAAAATAGGAGATTTCAGCAAAACGAGTGTTATCAATATTACATAAAATGATTTTGTGATTAGTTCATGAATTAAAACATTAATTATCTTTATAGGTTCATGCTGAAAGCTAAAAATTTATTTAGACAGGAATTTTGCGAATGGTCACTTACCGAAGTCTCCTAAACAAAGGCTTTGTGACCAACATGAATCTTTTAGTTTCGTTGTCACCGTTTCACTTTGGCATGCAAGTTCAAAGATTTTTAATTTTTTTAGCATTCTGTTTAAAACTCAAATATCTGTGTCGCAGTAAAATAAATTTTTCAAATTCTTTGTGACGACCAGTCAAAGTTCTGTATTTACCTTTTGTTACTGGACTGTAGTAGAATGTTGATAACGGAGTCATGACAGTTTTGCACTTTGAAATTTTCTCCTGTTCCTGGGGTTTTCCGAAGATTTAAGAAACGCATTTAATCAAGAATATTTCAGGGAATCTGAAACTTCTTGAATTTGTAAAATCGGGCCACCACATACAAATCTACAACCCTCGGTAGGAGTTTTTTCAACTATGTATGATTAATTTTCAACACCCGCACAACAAAAGTTTTCTTCGAAGAAGCAATTTCTCCTACGTTTCAGTGGTATTGCATATATAATTATTCTAGAATTACTTAGCTATCTTTTTAAACTCCCACTCGTCCGATAGATTTTTCTATTTCGATCCCTAAATTTATGTATACTTTCTATGACCCGTGGGGTCTCTTCCAATTGCTTGCCGATGACCAATAGAAATGTAGAATCTTAAAAATTTGAATCCTGTTAATGTTACGCCGACCAGTGAAATTGCAGGATTTTAAAAATTTTAAATTTGAATTTCGGTGAAGCGAGCCATGGTTCGGGTATAGTTTGCTAGAGAGACCAGACTTGTGTCGACAAGATTCTTCTTTAGTTGTAATTCCGAAATATTCAAATTTTTAAGAAGTCTTGTAACTCCGAAATCTTCCCCGGAGGATGCCAGTATTTTATTTTTAGCGCCTCTTTAGTGTCTGGTAATTGTTTAAAATATTATGCTTGATTTTGCAATTATTTGCTATTCCTCTGTGTAGCTCTTAACACGTGTAAGCAATTATTATACTTCTTTTAATAGTACAAAGATCATTTACAATGGTAAGAAGAGTTTATTTCCACTAGTAGTTATAGAAGATAACGCCAATCTCACACAAAATAAGTGAGTCACCATTTATTGCGTTTCATAACAATCTCCACATTAGTTCCACAAAAAAGCTTAAGAATGCAAATAGAAAACTAATGCAGTGTGTTATATCCAAGCTCGGGTCGGCTATTCGAAAAAACCGACCAATATTTTAAAATCACTGTCAGCCTAACCCTTGGTTAATAGGGGTTGCACGGCGAAATTTTCGATGTCCCACGAGTCACCTGTACTGAAAGTATAAAGACGCGATGCCGGAGATTAAATCTTCAATTAACCAAAGAGATATGATAGTTGATAACAAGGGTTTTGAAAGGAACATGAGATAAATGATCGAATAAAGAGAATGTTAAGGCGAATTTCTTATTATGATGTAAACCCGCCTTTAGTTATTGTTAAGTCGTATTTCTTTATGATGTAAACCCGCCTTTAGTTATAGTGAACGAGGGGTTTGCATCCCTTCCTAACTTGTTAGGACCAGTAGTCGTCAGGCACTCGTATGATAAGCTGCGCGCTCTTAATATTGATGCACCCTAGCGTGCTTTATCGATATGTAACACGAGATTTATGTAATCCGCGATTCTTTACTATACGTATATATTTGTTTTGTGTGCTACAATGTTAGTTATTTTACCCATAAATAAAGGCATAAAATTAGCCGCACATTTCTTTATTTGAAGTGATATCCTACCAGTGTGATACAAAGCAAACCTCTTGTTCTTGGTCCACTACAAGAAGGGTCTCCAACCAAGGCTGAAGAACCACAACAGAGGCCTAAGGAGTCCCCTCGTCCATTGGTCCTTCTAGCGCTGGATGCCCCCATTGGTCCTTCTAGCGCTGGATTCCTCCATAAATGGGGTACAGGCACATCTTTAATGGAACAAAAGGTCAGTCCTTTCCATTATATTCTATAATTTAACCTTCAACTTATTTATTGTCGAAACAACGTGGGCACATCATAAATTTTTAGGTGTAATCCCAGTTATCCTATTATTTATCAAAGAGCTTTGTAGCACATTTATTGTCCATACGTCTATATGCAAACATTGTAAATCGTACATCTTAAACCCCTTCTTAAAGGTTTTATAAACTGTTTGTTAAAATACCGCAGGCGGTTTTCTCAATTGACTGCTATCTGCGTAAAAACCGGTTCGCTCAACCCTATACGTTTCTTATCTCAAGGCGTATTGTGCACGGGCTAAAACCAATTAGCATTTCTTTACCTTACCGTCGATTACATATATAATATGTAGCTTATTTACGGCTATTAACTTAAAATATTTGTCGCTTATCACAGCTGTTTCCTTTTAAAAGGTTTACATTTCTATAATTGAATTTTACCGTAATTTACTCAGAATTTATTATCCATAAGCTTTGGTGTATTTTCAAATACATTCATCAAACTGCTTTCTGACATACGTTAAAAAATTATAAACAACCCAAATTTAAAGGTTTTAATAACTTGTCCTAAAATTCTCTAGTAACAATTCTATTCGCACATTGCAGGTCGTTTTCAACTACCTGTAATTTAACCCTATAACCATTTGTTATTTTTCATATTCACATCCTGTTATTTAAGTGCGTTTTTTAGCTTCATAAATACAATGGCTGAACTTACAGCTGACAACCTAAAATATTTTGTAGCTCGTCGTGGCATTTTGAAATCCACTTTAACGCGATTTGATTCATTTATTAGTAAATGCGCGATGTCATTGTCAGAAGCGTCCGCATTGACTTGCAAACTCGCTTAGAGGCATTTAAAATTTACCAGTCGAATTCGAAAAGATCCAAGGAGACATTGAACAAATATGTATTTCTAGCGACCTTTCCGAACTCGAAAGTCAAGATCGGGAACGAGAAGAATTTGAAACACGATATTATGCTTTAGTTGCACAAGCTAAATTACTTCTTGCAGACAACAAGCAGTCAATTATGACTGCGATGGGCATTCAATCGCAAGAAACACGCTCCACGATGCAATATTTCAATCCGAGCTTACCTCCCATCCCATTACCTGAATTTTCAATTTCATACGAATCATACATTAATTTTAAAGAAACCTTTGTGTCTCTAATAGACAGCAACCCTCATTTAAAGAACATAGAAAAACTCTACTACTTGCGATCAACCTTGAGGGGAGAGCCATTGAAAATTATCAAATCCTTAGCGACTACCGACGGCAGCTACGCCACTGCTTGGCAATTGCTTAAAGACCGGTATGAAAATAAAAAGGCTATTATTCATGCTCATATGAGATCCATGTTTGAGATTCAAGCCGTTAAGGATGGCTTCCATCAACATTTAAGAAATTTCTTGGACTCTTTCCAAAATCATTATAAATCATTAGAGAACCTTGGCGAAAACATTTCTGATTGGAGCACAATGCTAATTTTTCTTTTAACCTCAAAATTGGATTTAGCTTCCCGTAAGGAATGGGAAAATTATTCCAAGCACGAGCAATCACCTCACATTAATCAGTTTATAACTTGTCTTACTGACAGATGTAAGTTCTTAGAATCTCTCGATTATAAACTAGCTCACACGGACAGAAAGTCGGAAATTAAGCCAAGATACATTCAACAAGCCAAAGGCGTCTCACATACGCTCTTAGCTGCATCCCCCACCGCTAAGCCTTGCCCGTTATGCAAGGAATTTCATTTTTTGTATTCATGTAAGCGTTTTCATGACATGCCTATAAGCACCCGATTTGCTGAAGCCAAGCGTGCTAATTTATGTACGAATTGTTTGCGTTCGGGACATAAAATAGCTGATTGCAAATCCATCCATTATTGCAGAACATGTAAGGGCAAACACCATTCTTTATTACATAACCCAGTTTCTAGAGAACCCGCGAGTTCACAATCGCAACAAGCCCCTATATCATTGCCTCAAAACGAGCCTAAGGTTGCTCCACAAAATGACCGCAGTCTCTACTGCACAAATCAAAATCCAAACTCATATATTTTATTATCCACAGCTCGCATTAAGGTATACGATGCTAATCGTAGACTAGTTACTTGCAGGGCAATTTTAGATAACGGCAGTCAAACCAATTTTATTACTGACGATTTACGTAGACAACTGAACCTTCCATACGAAAACATAAATTTGCCAATTTCAGGAATAAGTCAGACTCTTGTGCCGACTACCAAACGCGTAAAATTAGAATTCCAATCCTCAAATGGCGCGTTTACATTTAAGATACCTACTTTAGTAATCAATAAAATAACAAACATCATCCCTCAATATGAGATTAACCCTGAAAATATAAATATTCCAAGCGATATTGAATTAGCTGACAAATACTTTTATGAGCCTGCCGAGGTGCAAATACTCATTGGCTCAGGTCTATTTTTGATATTCTATGCTCCGGACAAATCAAAACCGGAAGGAATCGACCCGTTTTACAGCAAACTAAACTAGGGTGGATTGTAAGCGGTCCGGTGCCTCGTTCAACTTTTAAAACAAATCAGTCACAACTTTCATGTTTGTTAACATCCACGGCTAAATTACAAAACTCGTTAGAAAGGTTTTGGAATATTGAGGAAAACGTTCAAGAAAAAACTCAGATTTTCTCTTCGGAAGAGCAACAGTGTGAGGAACATTTTAAGGCTACCACTGAACGCGACGCTACAGGACGTTTTCAAGTTAACTTACTATTAAAGCCACAAATTTCCGAATTAGGTGAATCTTACCAAATTGCTCAAAAACGCTTTCTAGCTATAGAAAGAAAACTACAACAAAATGCAAGTCTAAGACAAGCATACGTAGAATTTATGTCAGAATACAAGGCATTAGGTCACATGTTACAAATAGGGCCTACTGATAATCTAAACGCTTCTTATCCCTCTTATTATATACCCCATCATGCGGTAGAGAAGGCTGATAGCGTAACTACAAAAATTCGAGTCGTTTTTGATGCCTCTGCTAGTACTACTACAGGACTTTCCTTAAATAGCGTTCTCGCTGTCGGTCCCACAGTGCAGAATGATCTATTCTCCACCATCCTGAGACTTCGTCAACACAATTACGTATTTACAGCAGACATTGCCAAAATGTATCGCCAAATATTAATAGCACCTAATCAGCGTGATCTTCAACGCATACTATGGCGTAAAAACCCGGCTGACGAGATAGCCATTTTTCAACTCCAAACCGAACTTATGGAATGGCAAGTTCCAGTTATTTAGCAACACGCTGCCTCAAAGAAATATCCATTCAATGTAAAACTGAATACCCCAAGGAGAGTCGAATCCTCGAATTGGATAATTACGTTGACGATGTAATAACTGGCGCCTCCACTCAGGATGAGCTTAAACTTGTCCGTCAAAACCTGACTAAGGTACTAAAATCCTATGGCTTCGATCTACGAAAATTCACATCCAATAGTCCTGCCGTACTATCCGACATAGAGGAAACTAATCCACATGTAGAATTTATATTAACTGACCCAGCTCACAGCAAGGCATTGGGTATAACCTGGAATTCTCGAGACGACGTTTTCGTTTTTACTTCAAACATTAAATCTAAACCGCGCCAACTTACTAAAAGAAATTTATTGTCCACTATATCTACGATTTGGGACCCGTTAGGTCTTCTTGGGCCAATGATAATCACTATAAAAATTCTTTTGCAAAGGTTATGGTTGCAAAAGACTGATTGGGATGATCCCGTACCTCATGACATATATAAAACTTGGAGGAATTTTATTGATAATTTATCTTTAATTCAATCATTTAAAATACCTCGCCAAGTAACCGTCAGGGAACCGTGTTATCTTGAGTTACATGGCTTTTCTGACAGCTCTTTAAATGCTTATGGTGCCACAATTTATGTGCGTTCCATAGACTCTCGAGGCAACATTGGAAGCAATTTGTATTGCGCGAAATCACGTGTTACGCCTCTTAAAGCCATATCTTTGCCCCGTGCAGAGTTATGCGGTGCTTTGATGTTAGCGCGTCTTGCCAAACGCATCTTAGCCGCAATTGATCTGAAATTTGATAAAATGTTTTACTATACTGATTCTACGATAGTTTTATGCTGGCTCGCTTTAGAACCCCGCAGCCTAACAACTTTCGTTTGTAACCGAGTAGCCGAAATTCAAATGTCCACAAATATTGAAAATTGGCACCACATAAGCTCAGCAGATAATCCTGCCGACCTAATATCCAGAGGAGTGAGCCCTCAAGAGCTTCAAGGTTGTAAATTATGGTGGCATGGGCCCCAATTTTTAACTGAGCCAGCTGCAAATTGGCCGAGTAATACTCATATATCTAACTTTACACCCCAGTCAGCCACTCACGACATTCCGGAATTTAATGCCAGGGCATTTGTTTTAACCTCGCAGGAAACAAAACCTCAACAAGAATTTACATTTATTAAAAATATGCCGAACCTATCTAAATTATTAAATGTCAGAGCCTATTGTTTAAGGTTTATAAAAAATTGCAAGGAACATGCAAACTCTAGAATTTCGGGGCCGCTTACTCCCGAAGAAATAACACACAGTAAAAATCTCCTTATACAGTCTGTTCAGAATGCAGCATTTTTAGACGACATCCATTATCTAAAAGCCCACGCCCGAGTGAAAGCTTCCAGCAAACTAAAGGCTTTAAACCCCTTTCTTGATAAAAATGGCATCCTAAGGGTCGGAGGCCGACTTATGAATTCTGACCTTAGTAGTTCAGCCAAGCACCCCGTGGTGCTCCCCAAGAGACATATATTTACCGATCTGGTTATTTTAAACGAGCATACGCGTAACCTTCACGCTGGTAGTAATGCCACACTATCCTTTGTGCGGCAGAACTTTTGGCCCTTAAATGGTAAAACTGCAGTCAAAACTATCCTAAAAAAATGCGTTCCTTGTTTTAGGGCGAATCCACAACCGGTGATCAACATAATGGGAGACCTTCCCAGCTCTCGCGTCAATATGTCTCACCTTTTTTCTGTCTCCGGCGTTGATTACGCTGGTCCCTTTTTGTTGAAACAAGCTAAATATCATAATCGCCGTTTCTCAAAGGCATATGTCTGCGTTTTCGTGTGCATGGCTGTCAAGGCGGTGCATATCGAGTTAGCCACCGAACTAACGACTGAATGTTTTCTAAGTATTTTGCGTCGTTTTATCTCTAGACGCGGTCTATGCAAGGATATATATTCTGACAATGCGACAAATTTCGTTGGCGCCAATAGCAAGCTACGGAATATTCGTAACGTCGTACAACAAGACATAATACAAAACTTTTGTAGGGAAACCAAAATCAATTGGCATTTCATTCCTTCTAAGTCGCCCCATTTCGGGGGAATCTGGGAGAGCTCAGTAAAATCCATCAAGAGTCATTTACGGCGTATTGTAACTGACTCGAATTCCTTAACTTATGAGGAATTTTATACATTATTAGTGCAAATCGAAGGTGTCCTAAATTCTCGCCCGTTGTGCCCACTCAGCAACGATCCACATGATCTGGAACCCCTAACACCAGGTCATTTCTTGATAGGCCATGCTTTAAACATGTTTCCTGACCTCAATATCCAGGAAAAGCCTGTCAATCGTTTGTCTCGCTACCAACATGTACAATACATGCTTCAACATTTTTGGACACGATGGAGATCAGAGTATTTGCATACATTACAACAAAGATCTAAATGGCAATTTGCTCCTGCGTCCTCCGAACTGCTAGGAGCCATGGTCTTACTGAAAGAAGACAACGTTCCTCCGCTTCGTTGGCCTCTAGGTCGTATCACTGCTGTACATACTGGAAGAGATGGTCGTGTGCGAGTAGTTAGTGTAAAAACCTCCAGTGGTGTGTTACGACGAAGTGTTGTGAAGGTGTGTCTGTTACCAGTGGAAATCAGTTGTACCTAATAAGTTGATATTGTTGAAGTTTTATGGCATTATAATTTACTTAGTATAGTTTAGTGATAAGGCATTTTGTGCCATTTGTTTTAGCAATGTTTGCTTCTTATTTATGTTGAACCTTAGGCCATCATCTGTAGATGGCGTTTTATCTCATTTGTCTTTATTTTGCTTATTTCGTTTATCTTGAGTTACTAGAATACTTTGAAAGGTATCCCATAATACTTTCAAGGGGGGGGGGTATGTTAAGGCGAATTTCTTATTATGATGTAAACCCGCCTTTAGTTATTGTTAAGTCGTATTTCTTTATGATGTAAACTCGCCTTTAGTTATAGTGAACGAGGGGTTTGCATCCCTTCCTAACTTGTTAGGACCAGTAGTCGTCAGGCACTCGTATGATAAGCTGCGCGCTCTTAATATTAATGCACCCTAGCGTGCTTTATCGATATGTAACACGAGATTTATGTAATCCGCGATTCTTTACTATACGTATATATTTGTTTTGTGTGCTACAATGTTAGTTATTTTACCCGTAAATAAAGGCATAAAATTAGCCGCACATTTCTTTATTTGAGAAGTGATATCCTACCAGTGTGATACCAAGCAAACCTCTTGTTCTTGGTCCACTACAAGAAGGGTCTCCAACCAAGGCTGAAGAACTACAACAGAGGCCTAAGGAGTCCCCTCGTCCAGAGAACATTTGCATATTTTGGCATTTCGGCATTTTTGTCAATCATAATCTGACATTGTCAAGTTTTTGACTTTGTCAGTTATAGACAGGAAGCTTTAAACCAAGCTAGAGAGAGAAAAGAGATAGATATTAGTGTACAGGGGCAGAAAATATACATGTTACGTTTTACAGATACTATAGCTATTATAGCAGAGTCTAGAAAAGAGTTAGGAGAGTTTTTACATATTTTAGATGAGATACTACAGAGTAACTATAGTATGAGAATTAGCCCAAGAAAGACAAAGAGAATAGCAAGTAAGTTACAGCCTAGTTCTAAACCAAAATTAAAAATAGGTAATACGGAGTTAGAGGAGGTAGATGAATTTTACTATTTTGGTAGTATAATTACAAAGGACAAACGTAACAGAAGGGATATAGTAGCTAGAATAGCTCAAGCTAAAAAATGTTTTTAAAAAGAAAGGCTTACTAACAGCTAATAGAATTAGTTTAGATAATAGAAAAGCTTTTTTAAAGTCGGTAGTGAGACTTGGACAATTAAAGAGGTAGACAAGAAAAAGATAGAAGCTTTTAAAACTTGGTGTTATAGGAGAATGTTAAAGGTTAGTTGGGCAGATAGAGTATCAAATGAGGAAGTTTGTAGAAGGATAGGTAAGGAACCCTGTATGTGGAAACAATTAAAGGTCAGGAGAGATAGAATGATAGGGCACCAGCTATGACATGAGGGACTATTCAGTAAGGTCTTAGATTATAGACTACCAAATAAAAATTGAGTAGAAAGACCTAGACAAACTATATTAGTCAAATTATTAGAGATTTAGGTTGTGAAGGGTATGTAGACCTTTTTAGACTAGCTCAGAATAGAAATGAATTTAGTGCTGCGTCAAACCGACCTTAAATAAGTTCGAAAACAAAACAAAAAGAAATAAATAAATAAAAATCAGTTAACTAAATGTCACCATGACATAACTCACAATTAGTTAGAGGTCTGGCATATTTCAGCGATTCGTTGCTTAAGCCTTGCCCTAACATATAATTTAACACTTTTCCTTTTTGGAGAGGATAACCAGGTAATATTTCACTTTCCTATAAGCAGGGATTATGTAAACACGTTGAAGTTTTTTTAACAACCATCAGGTTGCTAATATTTATGTAGAGCCAGGTAGATAGAAAAAGATAGAAGAGTATAGGAAGACCTAGACCAAGCTTAATTAGTCAAATTATTAGAAATTTAGGTTGCAAAGGGTATGTAGAACTTTTTAGATTAGCACAGAATAGAAAAGAAGTTAAAGCTGCGTCAAATCGACCTTAAGTAAAGTCGAAAACAAAATGATGATGAGAATTTCATAAGATATTATCATGCAAGTCGTAATCGATCTTTACAAAATATGAAGTTTGAATAAAAGTAAAGCTCAATGTGTTTTCAGTCCTCATCTGAGAGTGCACAAAAGTTCCTTAAGTTTTATTTTTCGTTGTTTGAAAATTCCTAAGGTATTAAGTTTACATGTCTTAATTAATTTTTTTACTAAATCTAAGGTTTAATTAAATGTAAAGCATTGTTTAACTAACGATTAAGTTTAGAAAGGCAGTAGAATAGTTCAGTCTAGTTTTCAGCTAAGTTTAATAATGACAAAATAATGTAAACCATTCACACGCCTGAATATGGTATTAACGAATCATATTGTAATAGCGTTTTCTTTTAATAGATCATTTGAAAACCTTAAATTTACGAGAACTCTTGATTTTACATAGTAGAACTTTGTATTAATGATTATAGTTTTTATATTTGTAATAATTTTTCACTTGCTTATCAATGAATATAAATAAGTTATACTTTGGTAATATTTTATTTTACGTTTCCAACAAGTTTTAATAGTCACATAGAAATGGTCAGAAGCGTAGACATGATAAGTTTCTAAAGAAAGGTAATACAGAAATTACAGAATAAATGCTTCAAACAAAATGCAATGAGTGAACAGATAAGCTGTTTATCGAGAGACTTTTGGAAGTTCTAAGGAATTATCGACAAAGACTATTTGTGTTAACTAACTCTACCCTTTTTACAGCTTCAAGTTAGATTTATAAATCAAAAAACTAAGAATTATAAAAACGAATTTGTGAGCGTTAAGGTTTCTGCATTTTTCCTTACGTTCAAGCTTGCACTACTCCCTCCAAAATGCAGTAGCGCTTGAATTCCGTTCACTCACCAACCCCAGTGTCTCATTAAAAATCGGGTGAAGTTAGAGTTTGGACTAGACTGGAAGTATCCTGAAGATACTATATTTAGAACGGAAAACTTTACCATCTATAGTATATACCTTCAAGAGGGTCTGAGTACAAAAATATAACATCTACCTGTACTCCCCATGTGACATTTAAATATAGTCCTAATAAGAAACACCTACCGTAGATAGTAGCAACCCGATTTACTTAATAAAATAAAAATGTAACATTGGCGCCCTACGCAAGTTAATAATACTACCTGTATGTTTGTTGTGGTTTGTTTAGTATTCTTCTAAATCTTCTTTGGGGATTAAACCACTCATAGTTTTTAAAATTATCTTTAAAAACTATGAGTGGTTTAATTTCCAAAAAGATTTAGAAGAATTAATAATACTAATCTATTGTTAACTACGTCACAAATAATATATATATTATATGTTGCTTTAAAGTCGACCAATTAAGTTGTGACCTTCAGCAAACTTAAGTTAGTGAAATAAAGTGCATTTTTGCTGCTAAACGAAATAACTCAATATACTTTAGCTGCTACTGAAAAAAGTTAATTTTTTTTTTAAATTTGCGTGTTTAGAAAATAATCACAACAAAAAATAATATTCCATAATGCTGGTTATGCAGTGTAACAATTTTATTTTTGATAATAAATCCCTCCACAAAATTGCGAGAATAATATAACAATTTTATTAACAACAATAGCAATACGTTAAGCAAGTAATGTTTTTTGGTAATCTACTTGTGGTTAAATATCTGTGTCATCTACAGCTATTTACAAACACATCTCTGTTTGACTGTCCCCCTCCGGACGCCTCGGCCGCCCGAGCTAGTTTTGTAGATAGTCGGCCATACGTAGTAGAAGCATCAACATGTACCCTAGATTGCAGGCCGGCAATTTGCGAATCCACTTCAATGAGTGAACACATCTTCGAATAACGCGCGACTCGTAGAAGACGACACTTAGTATGCAATCTTTTAAGACACACAAGACAAGTAGGATGCAACTTTTAAGATACACAAGGACACAGTAAAGATGCTACCTGGGGAAGGCGGCATAATTCAACTTCGAGATTACAACTGCTGCAGAATGTATTGCAACAGGATTTGATTCGACACGTGGGACGAAGTCATAGTAAAAGTTGTTTTGGATGAATTTGTTTCAAATTACAAACGCTGTTATCGTTGCTTGAAATAACGAGGATTCCATCTTTCCTTGCTACAATGCGACAAATGCAGTTTTGGTTCGTAGATAGCTATTTCCTTTTATGTGTTTCAAAACTAGGAACACGTTAATTTGTTTTGATGCGTAATGCATGAATATTGTAAAAGTTTTAACTAATTTCTAAGCTGGATTTACCAGTAGTAAACTTAAAGTTCACTGATTTGATGTTTAAATAAAAATAACACGCTTTGCTCAATATGAATCGTCGGTAACGTCAACAGGTGTTACTGACGTCATATATTTTTCTGCTTTGTACTGCTGACAGATGTTATTTTTAAAAGCAAATGCTTCGAACAGCCTGAGTACAAGATATGTAAACATGTCTATTTTTGTGATCAGCTTTATATAAATTAAAACTTGCATATGTTATTTAGAAAACTCAAACGCTAACATTTTTAGAACTTATTAAGTCACATTATTTTAAAAGGGATTTTTCTTAGTAAACAATTGGTTCCAGATTAAAGTTTTTTATTTTGATCAAGTATGATCAAATCTAATAACATAAAGCTAACATCCTTATGAGTAGGAATTTGATGCCAATTTTATATTGGAAATACCTTTTTAACTACTTCTTTATGTATTTTTGCTGGACACAAATAGTGTTCCACTTTTTTATTTATTTAACTATTACAATTTCTTACAGGAGCTGCGTCTTATTTTGTTAAGACATGTTTTTGTCAGCGAAGGCGATCTTTTTTCTTTGAGTCTCCACGTCCGCCCTTAGAAATATGCTATGCAATTATCATAATCATGTCAGGACTTGGTGGCGCCTATTTGGTTTAGTTTAAGTTCGATCTACAAACAGATTTTGACTCCCCCTCCCCCCCAATTTCTCATAGCTCTGCCCAAGGAATAGACCCCTAGTTGTGTCGGAAGACTTTGTTTACTGGTTCCCATTTAGAAAATTAGTAACACTGACGCTGATGCGTGGGGCGTGCAGTAGAGAAAAAGAAAAACCGTTTCAGCAGAACACGGTATCTTACTTTATGTTGAATGTCTTTTTTTATGTTGTGTATTTCAGCTGTTTATTTTTTAATGTGTGCCACTATGTGCTTAGGAAATTTGCTGAAACTCGGTGTTTGGACTTAATTGTAATTGGATATAGGTATCTTGAGTTTTTTGTCGCGTTAGTAGCTTAATGAGTTATATTTTGAAAATACGACAATACGAGAGTTATACCAACTACGAAATTGCAGATACGATGGAAATTTCGAACACCTTTTGTGAAATCATCTCGTGTGCGTTGTGATTCAGAATAGCATTTGGAAGACGTAAGTTATTTTTTAAAAAACATATCAAAACGACAGTCCTAAAACTTTTACTTAAGTTGACCTAGGTCGGGCATTGGATAAGCGCTCTAAAAGGAAAGTGCCTTATAGGTTTTTTGTTTAGCTAATCAATCTCTATAACCAGCTAAATTTAATGACATAAAACTAATGCCACCCTGTATAATTGAAAGTTAATGCACGGTACATTAATTCGAAAATCAATTAGATCTCGACTCCCACGCCCCTGCCACGTGCCAAAATGATCAAAAGTTAAATTCAATCAATTTGCCGCAAGTGCTTTTAGAAAGTAGCGGTTCGTTGACTACAATATGAGCTGAACTGCTCAGGGAAAGGCTCTGTCTCAGAGGAGGTCGAGTAGAGAGAGATAAGGAAAATAAGTTTGCCGTAACTTCAAAAACCTACGACAATAAGGCAATTAAATTAAGAACCAGAAATATACCACGGCGCCAAGAACTAGAGAATAAAGTAACCGAGAGACCTAGTTCCAACAGTCTCTGATTAAACCACAAAAAATACCACACTAGATTTTCTTTAGATTAAATCCATAAATCCAACACATAACGCAATTACCATATATTCACTAAAATATCTATAGGCGTAAATTACAATAGTCACTATCATCAAATAATCACGTAGAATTTTAATACTTTAATGAACTCTACTTTTATATTTTCAACATAAGCAACAGGGAGAAAATAAGAAATACGCAACTATTGTCTTCACACAAGTGCGCCTAATAAATAATTTACCATAGTTTAATTTAATACCTCAAGAGGCGTACGTTTATGGCCATAGAAATACGCATTGGTATGGTTTTCAATGTAACTCCTAATAACCTAATTTATGAGACGGTAACCTTGTTAGCGCAAATAGTAAAGGGCACATCTCGTGTAAAGTTTCACACTTTTAAATCACAAAGAAAAACTATTACATAAAATAGAAATTACTATAAGTGAATTGGAGGCTGAATGAAGTTCAGTTTAAACTAGTACAAATAAATGTTACATACAACAACACACAAAAGATACAATATTCGAAGGGCCACAGTAGGATCATGAAAAAATGTAATAATAATTGATCAACATGTAGAATGCATACGACTTGTTAGCGGACTGCAATGTTGTCCTAGGAATAAATTTTTACTAGTACATAAATGAGTTTTACCAATACTTGAATGACGGGGTTTCGCCAGAACTGTATGAGTTTGGCCCGAAACTGATTAAATTTCGTCAGTAGATAATTCCCATCAAAGTGGGATTCCAGGCAAATAATTAAATTACGACAAAATATGAAACAGGGCCGTGGGATAGAACACATCTGCACCTAATAAATCGTCGAACCGGATGAGAATAGATCCACACAAAGTGAAATTGAAGCCTTCCCAAATATAACTCACAAAAAGGTAGGTCTTCAAAAATTAATTTTCAATTGCACCAAAATATCCGTAATAAGACGTAAAAATGTGAGCGTAAAACCTTCATCTTCAACGGTTCGTAAAGGTATCCTATTATAACCAAATGCATCATAAGGTACGAAATTAAAGTTTATAACCTCATGACCTAGAGATATTTTAATATTTCGATAACACAACCAGTAAATTACAATACCTTATAAAATAACGTTCTCGAAAAGAACACAGCTGATCGAAAACAAGGATGCCGGCGCTTGTACACAGTTGCCAGATCTACTTCGAAAGTAGTATTAACGAGGAAAAAGCTAAACAAATATTAGGAGACCAAAAATACCATTACACCCTATGTCTTATATTTTGATGTACGATAACATTTGTGGCAAACAAACTTTTTTTAATTGACCGCACCGATGATATCTAATTGATTTCAACAGTAAATTTAGAATTCTCTTAAAGTAGTGATGATGTCGTATTTTAGCACCGTTTCATATGAAGTAAAAAGAACTATGAACACGGAGGTTGGTTTTCTTCATATTAATATTATGCCCAAGAACCACTTTTTACATCTTTAGAAGTTATTTACGCTTTGCACCAATATACCCTTTATTCTGTTTGCATTTCACTTGTCCGGTACTAAACAGACTGCCAATTTAAAAGTTTGGTAATGAATCATTGTAGCTGAGTAAATGTCACAATTCTGGGACCTAAAGTTGCAACTATAGCATAGAACATAATTATTTTATATTGACAGTACCACGAAGACTCCAACTCAGAATTTCATACCCACCGTCTAACGTGCGGCCCCATAAATATCTAGATCTGTTACGAACATTTTCAAAAGAAATCGCTGAAGGCAAAAATCAATCGTTTAAGAGAAAAAGTTGAGATCTTGAACGCATGGCTTATATTGGAATCTCTTTCCTCTTTTATCTTATTATATCCCCGCCGGTACGGTACGCGAGCCACTACAGTCAGTTGGTAGCAATGTTAAATATTTGTAAAAATGACGCGCAAATAAAAGATTACGTCATATCAATATTCGAATTATTACAACACAATGAAAAAGTTATACTCATTTTAAGGAAACCCCAAAGGGTACTCACGTAAACTGTAGGGCGACTCCAGCGCTACTCCATGATGGCGGGCTCCGTTGATCCTTTTCGGGCGTGGGTAATAGTTGAGCCCGGTCGAATCCAAATTCAATTTGTTTTCTTTCTATTTGTAGAGGCGCGAGAGGAAACTGGTTTAAGGAACGATAATCAAAGATAAGGCAAAAGGAACCTACATAACAAAAAAGACACGATAAGGCATAAAGATAACTACATTCGTTGGCTTCTCGATCACCAGTACCGACACGTCTCCCGGAAATCACCTCCACCCTTCTTGGCACACCGCGTCGGCGCAATCTCGCACAAACGAACTGTCTAAAGTGACGGAAATAGACGCACGTCTTTTTAAATCCTTGACGCGAAATTCTTACAAATTAAAACTAAATTTCAAAATGTTTACGGCCGATTTCGGCACGTAACAATCTTAAACACTAGATGTACTTAGACGTCCTCAAAAAGTGCCAATCTGAAGGTATAATTCGAAGCTACAATAAACAAGGCTTAACTCGATTGCAGTTTTCTACTTTTCAGCGTTAAATTGAATAAAGATTATTGTATACGGCGGGTAGGTTTAAGACGAAAGATCTTTGATATACGCGGACTTAATACTAGCTCGGTGTAACACAGAATGAATAACGCAAATACATTTTATAATTGTTGTAAGTTTAAATAAAGACATCCAATATTCCAACTTACATGTACGTTTCCGTCTGGTTTCGTTGTGCTTGTATATGTTGACACGATCAAACATATAGGAGCTGTACATGTGGTCTGGAAATGTAGGATTTCAAACTTACTTGGTTGACGGTTGAAACTCGAATCTCTTCTGTTACACTGATAACACTTCAATTTTTTGGACACTTGCGCGGAATTGTCTATACATTCGGCACTATATTGGATTTTCGCGCGGGAAATTATAAATATAAACAAATGCAAAACACGAGCACGATCCATACTGCCCACCAACAAGTATCTCAATAGCTATCTTTTTAAGAGAAAAACATATGTATATATAAAAAATTGCCTTATAATACGATTATAAGGTATGAGAAAAAAGTCGCTTGGTTATAACTAGTTTGTTACAGTTTGGTTACAAAATAAGAAAACTTAATTCTGTGAACGAGAAACAAAAGAAATGCTGTAAAATAAATGATGGTAAACTCATTGGGAAGGTACTGGGCATAATTTTACCATGGGGCATTTCAGTAAGACATTCACGGTACGCACGGTAGCCACACGAGGAACCCCATCGTGACCGGGATGAAGTTCAGTTATGCGAGCAAGACGCCACTGCAGTGGAGATACATTATCCACCTTTATAAGGACCAAGACACCTAAATCAGGGCTGTCCAATCTTTTGGACTTATACCAACGGCAGTGTTGGTATAACTGATGCAAATATTCGCTATGCCAGCGGTTCCAAAAGGCTTACTGCATGACTTGTATGAGCTGTCATCGAGACAAGCGAGACAAGGAAATGCTAGACCAACCCCGATCTGGGGCAGATTTTAAAGGTTTGAGCGTAAGAAAGTGACCAGCGGTTAAGGAGCGAAGATCGTTATGGTCTTCACTTATGCTACAGAGGGGTCAGGAATTTAATAAGGCCTCTATTTGAACGGTAAGAGTTTAAAATTTCTCAAAAGTCAAAATTTGAAGTCTATCAACCCTGTACCGGTGGGTTTTAACGGCCCTAACAACACTCTCCCATATGCCACCAAAGTAGGGAGCAGAAGGGGGGGTTAAACTCCATGAAGTGAGTTGGAAATTCCCACAGGCACGGAATTAATCTTGTAACTGGCAATCAACACCTACAAAATTAGTACCGCAGTCGCTGTAAATGTTTTAACTACAACTTTGGTGAGCTATAAATCGGCAAAGTCAAGAATAACTGAGTCAGAGGAAAGATCTGAAACGACTTCTAAATGTATAGCCTTTGTCACTAAGCAGATAATAATACTAAGGTATGCCTTTGGCATCTCTACAGCGATGCATAGTGATCGTAGATGGCTCGGCAAAATCAATGCCAATAGAGCTAAACGGTTTAGCCTGAAAGATTCTATAATTGAGTAAATTTCCCTTTATAGGAGTAAAAGGTTCTGGTTTAGTTTGGTAGCACGGATAGCACTTAAACAGTATCCTTCGAATCGCACGGCGAGAAAAAATAATCAAAAATATAACATGGCATTTCCTCCTGCATGAAGGTTATTTTGATGTACTTGCAATAAGGAGGTCAGGTAAACGATGACTATTGGGTAGCAATGCAGGATGTTTGGTACCGGCAGGAAAACTAGAATGTGCCAACCGGCCCTCGACCCTTAAAATGTTAGAGTCGTCAAGAAATAATCCTAAACGCTGTAAATATTTGGGTAGTGGTTCATCTTGATGTAGTAAATTTATTTCTGATTTAAACATGAAAATTGTACTGTTTTAACTATAATCATTAAAGTTTGATGTAACTCCTCAAAAGTTAGAAATGGCGAAACAATTATATTGTTAGCTACAAGGAATATTCGCCTACAGTAAACGATAATGCTTTGTATTTTTCGAAGGGACGAAAATTTTTCTAAAAGATTTTCAATCCATAAGTAATTAACAATAGTGAAACAAACAACGCGTTTCACTTCAGAAGCCGCTTCGGGAAAATGTTACAGATGGGTTAGGAGGCCAATGCTCTTTAATCGAGGATAAGAAAGGAGGCCCTACCCACCACAACGGAAACGATGACAGCGCTGCAGAAAACAATCCTCTAGTGGTTGAATCTGCAGGATTGTTGCTGGAACGGACATATCCCCAGAAATCGGGATAGTCTCGGTATTGAATGTAGTTAACACGGTTAGCAACAAAAGTCTTTAATTGATAGGGCAAGGATCGAATTCATGATAAAGTTATGGAATAATTTGTGTAGCAAGATATTTCATCAAAGAGCAAATGGTGATAAGTATTTTACACAAATTGCATTAATTTTTGATAGTAGTACCGCACCACAGAGTTGGAGGCGCGGTGCAGAAAGACATTTCAGAGGGGCGACCTTTGACCTTGCCATTATTAAATGAACCAAAATTTCTTCTAAATACAAAACTGCGCGTAAATAAATACTGGCTGCATAATTTTTTTTGGAAGCATCGCAAAATCCAATAAGCTGAACATTATAAAAACAAGAAACTTGTAGAGTATCAAAGGAGGATAGTTCTGAAATATAATTATGCCAATATTTAGTAATAGAATCGGGAGGGGGTGAGTCCCAATCCAATCCAAGTATCGAAAGTTGTTGAATGAGCTATTTAACAATAAAAGTAATGGGTGTGAGGAACCCGAGAGAGTCATAAATGCGAGCCGCTGCTAAAAGCAAGATCTTTTTTGAAATATTTGCTTCCAACGGTTTTATTGTAAATAAGAAAACATCGCAAAACGATTGCCACTGAAGGCCAAGTACTTTGATAGTAAAATCAGAGTCTGTTGGTAATAGGTTTAATCTTGAATCTTGACGATATTCGAGTGGGATAACTTCAAGAAGAGCAGCGCTATTGCTGGCCAATTTGCGAAGCTCAAAACACCCTGAGCATAGCAAATCAATGAGTTCATGCTTTAAATTATGTGCCTTTTGAAGATTGGAGGCATCTCCTAAGAAATCGTCTACATATAGATGGTTTTTTAAAGCAATCGAAGCTAGAGGTTGACTATCTTTACGAATTTCCGCTAATTTCAATATTGTTGCAATGGCTAAAAGTGGGGCAGAGAAAACCCACAGGTGTTGTGTTTTAATTGATAAGTCTGAATATCATCAGAAGAATCATAGCGCCATAATATCAATTAGTAGCGACGGTGAGGTTCGTCGATAAGTATTTGTCGATACATTTGTTTGATATCGTAAATAAATACAAATTTATGTGTACGAAAGGACAAAAATATTTTTGTTATATCATTTTGGAGCTTTGGTCCAATTACTAACACATTATTTAATGACATGCTATTTGAGGAAGGTGCTGAGGCATCAAACACCACTCTCAATTTGGAGTTTTCATTTTCGATTTTATAAACCGCGTGATGTGGAATGTAATTAGAGTAATCTTTTAAAATACGAGACAGTAATAATGACATGTAACCTAATGCTTCGTAGTTACGCATAAAGTCCATGTATAGTTTGCGTAGGCTAGGGTTCGCAGCAAGACGACGTTCAAAGGAATGAAGCCGCGTAGTTGCAATGAGTTTAGAATCTATAAATTTAGAATGCTCCTCTTTAAACGGTAAGCTTACTCCAAATCTACCAGTTGGTAATCGAAATAGAGATTTGTTAAAACATTCCTGCGCCCTGTCATCTTCAGGGGAAGAGAATTTCTTGGTAGAAATATATTCGAGTGCCCAAAATTATTTGAGACTCGGATCGAGGCAAGGGTCGATGGAAATATGAAAAGAATTGATTTTATTGACAGACATAGGGTCAGTGGGGCAAACACCATGTAGCCAAATACAGCATTGAGTGCAATAGAAGAATTTTTATTCCCCACAATTTTTCCGCCTAACAAGATACGAGAGGCAATATCTGCACCTAGCAGCATTTGTACAGGGGTAGGAATTACGCAATTGTTCGCCATTGTTCCGTGATGGAAGAACATTACAAATAGACGGTAGAACTACATAGTTTACTTTAAAGTTGTTGGTAGATGGATCAGTATTATATTCTTGGATAGGTCGAATAGTACTTATAACTGTGCCTAAGGTTTGACGAGAAGTTTAACCTAAGCCAGAAATGGGAATGGTCGAGGGACTGGACGAAAGCCCGATAGCTTTTCAACAGTCTACGGTGATGACAGAAAGCTAGCTTCCTGTTTCCTTCACTTGAGTCACATATGCAAAACACAAGCATGATCCAATTAGGTATGCTGCAGTGAATTTGCGGGTAACAAAACAGTAAAAATAAATTTTAAAAACCCATATTCTGAAGGTATTAATTTTGAGTGTATCCATGATAACAACTCAATTTTGTTACCCTTCTTTTGTACTTAACGCCAAACGTTCTATTTTGGACGTATATCGGCTGTAACAAAAATAGCCACCATAGAATGTATCATATATTATGATACCAACCTTACGCACATAAACATTGAGAACGAATTAATTCTGAATTCGTCGACTAGAAAACTAGCTCTTAAACCAAAATATGTATATGACGCGTAATTTTTTTTTTGTAAAAGAAGATGTGATTTATCGTATACATTTCTAGTTTGAATTTTTCACCTATTTGAAAAACTAATACAAATACTGCATTTTGAATTTGAAAACCGTCAAACCTAAAATGTACCGGAGGTTTTTCAGGTTGTTTAAAATATATTATAATTACACTTTTACATTTTAGCCTTTTTTTACAAATACCTTAAAAAGTAGAGATTCAGTCCCAAATAGTTTATAAAAACAGTTAACCCCAAAGAACAACATTATGAAATAGATTTTGCAGTTGGTGGTGTGTTTACTACGCTTCATGACATAAGCTGTATTTTGAAAAATTCTGCTCAAAATAAGTTAGTAACAACAAACTATAACTGATTGAGCTGATATAAGGTTAGTGTCTATTTTTCGTTTGATAAATTTTTATTTTGCGTACAAGTGGATTGATAAATTTCGTATTCGGATACTATGGTGTGTGTAATTTTGTTTCTACAGCCCGGCAAAAGTTAAAATAAAATTTAAAATCATTCAGAAATTATTGTAAATATTGATTAAATTACTAAGCGGTCCCATTTGAATGCTATGCAGTAGCAATCATTACACCTTACACGTAATGTATTTGTTATCAGTTTGCATATCTTTACGGTGAAGTAGTTACTAATCACATTTTTGTAATAGAGTTGGATTAAATTCAGGTATTTAAACTGAATTATCACACCAACTCCATATACTCGTTCTCTTTGAGTATTCGCAGTCTCTATAATAGAAGACATACCACATACTTTAAGATGTCAAGCAAAATTCTAATAATTGTACTAATTGCAGTATGTGCAATTGCTTCTGCAGAACGTAAAACCACGTTGCGATCTGCAAGTGATCCGCTAAAGGTAAGCCATTTTCCAGCCAAAATGTTAGTTTTTTTGTTGAATTTGCTCATGAATCAGGTAAGACTCTAACTCTCAAAAATCGTCTGAGCAACCGACATGCTTAATAAAACAACAGTGAAAACTTGATATTCATTGACGCATCTTTGCCAATTGCAAGTCGGTACAAGTTTATTAAATATACAGACTCAGACCTAGGGATTAACAGGGTTTCATCCAAAAAGAATCGATTTCTTTTCTTTTTTACTGGAAATTATGTACTACACGAATTCAAATGATTACGTCAATTAGACTATAAATCTTTAGTAGCTAACTTTTGGGAATGATTTTATTTTATTTTTATTATGCCTAGCCATCAGTTTTTAATCAAGTAGAGATGGAGTTTAATCACTGTTCCTACGAATGTGTACAAAATGTTCTACCCAAGACGAAATTTGATTTTTAAAAATACAAAGCAAACCCACTAGTTAACGGCCCTTTATTTTAAAGGTTTTGTTTCATTTTTATGTAAATGCAAGGATAAAACAGTTTTGTCAATTTTATTTGTCCATATTTAATATCAAGCGGTTAAATTCCTGTCATTTTTCGCCGTAGAGGAGTGGTTTGTACTGCATTTAATTTTATTTCTAAACCTCCATTGTACGACATATTTTTATGTATCCACAATTAAGACGAATGCTTTTGTGACTAATATCATCGATGCAACGTAAAGGTAATGTATCGAAAATTCTTTGCTTTTACTTTTAGATTAGTTTCTTTAGAAAAGTTTCAACTATATATGAAGTTAGTCAGAGAACTGAAACGTGCTAGCTTGCTTGGAACAATCACTTTTTCCTCGCACATGTACTTTTGTAGGAACAACAATTTTATCTTCCAAGTAAGGACAAGCTCTATTCCTACAAGCTTATTTGACCGTTTCTAATCATCACTACCATACGTGGCAAGAAAGAATTTATCATTAATTAACAGTTTGCAAAAATCAACATAACAGAATACTATTAAAATTGATTACTAGTCATATTTAAGAGATTTTAGCCTCTAAAATTGATACTACGACAGAGACACTTCTAAAGTTTTCCTTTTAGTAGTTTAATATAATTTAGAAAAAAGTCAACGTTTTTATACTAGGTTTGTTTACAATGCACGTATATTTTAATTTAATTAGTAGACGAAAAAATATACAGTAACAAGGTATTTCAGAGATCAGAAATTTTTATATTAAAAAATACCTTAAAGCTACGTAAAAAAAAGCAACATCCCCAGTCCAAAGTATCTAATACCGCAAATGCGAAAATACCTAACGCCTCCTTTCCAATCACGATAGCTTTGATATTCACGAAGATAATACGTTCTCCACGTTATCAACCCACGTTTACACACGCATTCTGTGTTGACCTAATGAATAAAAATAGTGTACTAGATTTCAAACGCTTACCAATTGATCGCTCTTGCATGTATTAAAAATACCCAGAACACAAATTTATTTGACAACTCTACGTCGTTAATTTGATTTATGTTTAAAATACCCATCAAATTTATAAAAATAGTTTATCTTTCTATCGTTTTACCGCAAACTAACATTTCTATCGATTGATGTTTCTGGGTTATTGATAATCACTATATCTGCGCACTTTACGTTTTAAATAAAACTCACCTGCTCATTACTTTTTAACAGAAATGAAAATGCCCGGAAAGAATATTTTTAACTTCAGACTTTCAAATAATAGTTTCTGAATGCAGCCTTATATGAATGCTTGCAGTTGAGATTTTACCAAAAAAAGTTATTAATTATTGTATTAATGCAATTCGATTCCTCTCAAAGGAAGTTTTAAAAAGCTGTTTATATTTCAGATCAGAGGTAACAGAGCAGAAATCGTAGAGAGCAACAATGTGTCTGAAGAAGATCAACACTATATCGTCAACAAAGTTCAAGAAGTTTATGATGCGACCAACAACGATTTGGAAAGAGCTACTCAAATACATTCAGCTATAAACAGTCGTTTTCCTAAGTTTGTAAATGTAGCATTTATAGGATCTATGGTACATCAATTTATTTCCTTGTATGATATCCTTATATCTGTTAACGGCGACTTTGTGGTTATTTACGGTGATAAGAGATGCTAGTGTTGGAGCGACATGTACCGTTAGCCACTCAGTACTTATAATTTTTATATGTAAAATTTTATTTGTTGCGTTAATAAAAATATATTTAGTTTAATATCACCTCTTATGTTTTACCTGATTTCTATCATTAGAATGCAAACCTTTTAGTCAGCACGAGATGAAAATAGCCAATCCAAAATGCAGTATTTCACATTATATTGCAAAAGAAATCCGGTTTCTAAAGACAGTACGTTATCGAAGTAGATAAGATCACTGAAAAGCGTCACCTTACGGCGCCATCTAATCCTCCTGGATTCTACAGGAAGTTTTCATTTGGTTTATGATGTTACTTGGTGATGTGAAATCAAGTTTTGAGCAAACTTTTTTTAGGAATCGTTTTCGGTGAAAAATTTACTCGGGCATTAGCACTTTAATACACCTGACAGGTGAATACTCACTTCGTTAAAATTTTAAGGCATGTGAAGTGACATTTCTAAAACACCGAATTTATACATTTAATTACCGGTAGAATTTTTGCAATGACCATAAACTTTCACACAACCGACGTACCGTTCCTCACAACGCACGAGACTGCACTTCTGGCAGAATTTTTAACCTGTGACTAATATTTACGTCAATGGTGGGAAAGGGATATCAATTAATTTCCTTTATGCTAGTTGATGTCAGAGCAATACTACATCTACTTGGTTTTATGAGTTGCCCTTTTGCACGCAGCAAGCGGAACACTTTAAAGAAAGTATTTAACCTGCTACTGTTATTGATAATGTTATTAATACTGAAATGTGAATGCAGGTGGTAGCACACGCGTATAGATTTGCAATTAAATGTATACATTAAGATCAATCTGATTATCAACATAGAGAAATTTTTAAAATTTTGACTATTTAAATTAAAAATAGTAGGAAGCCGTTTGTATAAAATATGCGTGTAAACAAGTTACTTGTAGATAAAAAACGATATATTACATCCCTATCAGTCGTTATGAACGGCTACTTAGTCATTACTTTAGAAACATGTGTGCATATTTTAAAGCTCCTTTTCTCAGAAATGGTGTAATTATAAATCTAATTTTTGATAAAGAAGTTCATCAATTTTAATTAATTATTATGTTACGTCCCAATTTTGCTTTAAAATTTCCCTGGTTAACTCAAATCAATTTTGCTTTAAAAAAAAAATTTATTCGATAAATTAAAAAATCTATGCCTTGTTTTAGGTATCCGGTAATCTGTTAAATCCTTCAACATAATTAATAATAAATACCTATTCTACAAATTTTTATTATGAACTTATTTATTTTGGAACGACAAGTTTATGCTACAATTAAAGAGTTTATATCCTGTTTAGGTACCCGTTATCTTGGTATACAACCGCGTATAATGGGTTTCTCTATTGTTCCAATGTAAAGATTTGTTGAAATAAGGTCGCGCACTATCCGATAAAACCCGGGTGTTTTAGTTTCAATCGTGCTTCGATAAGCGAGGATTTGCAGTTTGAATTCGTGTTATTTGAACCATTGTTGAATTTGATTCTACAGCTTGTGCGTCCAAGTGTTTTCTACATTATTCGTCGCCGTAGTTGAAAAGCACTGCACGTTTGTTTTTTTCTGTTAGACAACTAGGTGTATTCCTTTTTTTTACCTGGAGGCCGAATTGATTCTTTCTTTATGTAGATCAACTACTTTTGTCTCTAGGCCGACTGCTTTTGTCTGCAGACCAACTGCTTTTATCCGTAGACCGCTGCTGCAGTTATGGTAGCAGGGTAAATAGGTCCTGACGACCATGGCGTTGCTGTGCTGACTCACCCCCGACGGATTGCGAGCTAAGTATCCAGACACCTAACCGGTATGCAACTCGTTTTCTTTTGTGTGTGTCAATGGCATATTCCGTATTAACGTTTGATGTAGTTACGTGACATTGTAGAACTATTGTTCGTTGCTTCTAATCGATATTATCGCTCTACAGGTATGAGGTATCTTTGTAAAAAATGTTGGACAGACATACGCTTATTCTTTTCTACTGATTGTTTTATTTTACCAATGGTATTATATACAATTTAAAAAGAATGTTTGCCAAAAGCTCTCACACATTAATTCTTTCCTGCTGATCAGTTTATTTTCCAAAAAGGATTAGGGGTAATTTTAAAAACGCTTGACAAAAGCTCACATGTTTTATTTACTACTGATTAATTTTGTTCTGTGTGAAATACGAGATACGCACTTTGTATCTAAATTCCTAAATTGTCCGTACAATATAATTGTTTGCTGTGAAATAATAACACTTAATTTATATTCTTTTTGCTTGTTTGTACAGAATCCTTTATTTATTTTTATGTGTTAGTAGATAATCGTGGGCGATGTGTTTTTTTGTTTCATTTTGGTATGTAGGCAAATTCCCCCACCTTCCGCGTTTGATAGTTAGCCTGGTATTTACTTCTCTTCCGGCTACGCCTAGGTACGTTGCAATTACTACAAAAATGCAGTCTGTTTTAACGAGTGATGCTGTTATGAATTTCAGGGTGTGGTATATTTGTTTATTATAATTTATGCACATCCTTGGGATATTCACAAGCTTCAGCATTAGTATCAAAATGTTCCGCCTCTGGGTTGTTTTCTAATTTAACAGGAGTGAAATTTAGGTTAACTATTTGACGATGGTAACTGGGTTTGTGTTTTTACACATTTTAATTTTGTTCTTCAAAGTTTAAAACGTAGGGGTTGTTGGAGTTCCTAATATATTAAAGTATATTTCGTTAAAGATTGGTCATCTAACGGGTGTATTGGCATTTAGTTAGAAGAGAGCCAAATATGCCAATCTTTGAGTAATCGGCATTGTCGCTGAAACATTATGTAACAATTTGTCCTTACGCATAAGTAAAGCTTTAATCGAAATTCTTTTGGTTTCTTTCTGCATCCTGCAAAGAGAACAACTATATGGTACTGCACCCGGAACTTAGTCAACAAAGGAGAATTTCAAAGTTCTAATTGTGTTGTAGTTAATTGTGTTATTATAAACACGTGATCCAGCAATTATTTATTTCACTCTTTAATTTTTGTATACATAACCTAGCTATATGCATTTGTTATTATTGTACGCTCCAAGAATCAGCTAGTATCGAACCAATTGGTCAACGTTTTCAATATAAGTTTTATTTACCTGTTGTTAAATGCGGTAACGAAATTACGATAGCTTACTAGGAGAGACAAGTACACATGTTTATAATGAATAAATGATGATAAATAAAACGAATAAATATTGCTTGAAACACTTACCTTTTTCAACAATAGCGAAACGAAGCACATTCATTGATAGCGGCCGCTCCAACGGAGAGCGATGGTTGACTGTATCATTGCGTCTGTCTATTACGGAATACAAAAGTCGACTGTGTTCTTGTTCTCTCCATGGCAGGTGATAAGAGGTTCTTGCACAGGCGAAGGACGGCAAAGTTCACCGCTGTCGCGGCATTAAACGATAGGCGTAGTGATTGAAGCAATTACACCGTACATGAAATGACATTTCAAATATACCGGGTGGATGTAAATAATCAACAAATTCCAAACGCCATAACAAATTAAGAGGCAACTTTTTTACCATATAAACGAAACACCTGTATTGTTGGTTAGTGCAGTCAAATTCCGATGAACCCTCCGACAAAAAGTACGTAAAGCGCTCAACTTTGGACTATTTTTACGATGGTAAATAGCTAATAGTGTCATAGGTAACTGCTTTTGAGTTGATGCTCAGGTCGTTTTAAGAAACAGCACTAGGTACATTATCTAAAATTATAGTACGAAATTCTACGCCATATTGCCCAACCAACGTATCACATATAAAAATTTAAACAGTATATACAAATTCTATGTAAAGCAAATACTTTATAGTAAGATTTCGCCACAATTTTTCGTGACTTCTCGTCATCCTTATTATTTACAAGTATATCTATTATGAAACCTTAGTAAGTAGAATTACTATAAAAATAGTCTGGTATGATTAAGACGAACGGCTTTATAACCAAAAGTTGCACAATTCAATTCATCCATGGTAACTCTCCTTTCTTGTGTACAATATGTGATAGTAATAATCTAAAAGTTAATAAAACTAATGTAACGGTTACGAGACGTGAGATAGGTATACAAATAATTATATGTATTTTTCAATTGTTTGATAAATTACTGTATAGTAATGGCACCCTAGAATAATAATAAAGAGTAATTAAACAGTGAGATAAAGATAGTCAAATCTAATTAATTCAGCTATTGTATGCAGGGAATGTGTGTGTAATTTATAACCATACTTCTTTCATACAGTGTCTGTATAAAGAAAATTACCAGGAATTTTAATATGGAACAGACACTTATTTGACTCAGTATTGCTTTTCAATGGCCAGTCATTTTTTTTATTACCATGGCTATGTTCCATTAATGAGAAGAATTTATTGTAATTTTGTGTAGAAAATTAAACAGTAAAAACAATTGCATTCAAGGAGTAAATCTAATACATAGTGTGGTATTTTACGTTTTCCATTGCCTGTAGTTAGTTTAAATATTGATTTGTTTACTAAATGCATGGTGTAGACTACGGATAAGACAGGCATCGGACGCAATTAATTGAAAATAAAAAATTATAATTAATGAATAAATCTACATAAACCATGTTAAGAAGTATGAGATTCTAATATACCGTTAATTGGTAGAAATTAACTTGTATTAAAGGGCATATATACGATGGCATTAGTTTTATGTCATTAATTTAAAAGGGGCGTAGAGACCGATAAGACACACAAAAATTGTTGATATATCTGTAGTCTGAAACAAATGGTTAAGCCACAAAGGAGCAGATAAGAAAACTATCATAAATGCTTTAAAACCATTGCAATGTTAGGTAGGTCTCGGCTAAACTACAAATAACATCATTCTTTAGAGTCGACCAACCAAGTTGTGACCTTCTGCAAACTTAAATTGGTGAAATACAGTACATTTTAGTTGCCAACAAAATAACACGATGCACTTTAACTGCTACTAAAATAAGTTTTAATTGTTTTTGATCACAGGAAAAAATAAAATTCCATTATGCTGATTTCGTCCACTGTATTGGTTTTCTAACCCCGTTATCTTGAGTTTCTTGCAATTCAGCTTTTATGCTTTTATACGATAACCTACTTTAAGTTGACTTTGATTCTTCATTGAAATAGTTCGTAACCCGAGTTATATGGATCGTAGGTATTTCTCCTGTTTGATCTTGTCACTTACGTTCCATTACCTGCTTAGGTATAACACTTAAACGCAGTGTTGTGATTTAATTGTAAATGAATTTAGATAATTGGAGATACTTTGTCACGTAGTAGTTTCTTGAACTGTGATTTGAAACTACAATGACTGGGAATTATACGAACCCCGAACTTGCAGATAGGCATTTATTGTACGGAGACTGATTCAGGATAACAATAGCATTACTAAGTTATTTTTTATAAAGATATAACAAAACAACAGTCCTAAAACTTTTACTTAAGTTGATCTCGGTCGGGCATTTAAAAAGCGGTTTAAGAGTAACATGCCTTATAGATCTATCAATCTGTATCACCTCCTAAATTTAATTACATAATAAAACTAATGCCACGCTGTATAAGATATTGATCAGGTACGAACGGAAATCACTTAATTAAAATACTTTATAAAGAATATTTTGCTAGGGGCAGTAAAAAAGAGGGAAGCTATATAGTTATTCACAAAAATCACATATATGTTGTTGGAACTTTCGTTGGAAACCAAATACTTTATATGAACCTATTTAAGGCATAAATTGTACAATATTAAGGTTCGCTTTGCACGTCCTTAGAATTTACATTTTACAATACATGCATATTATAAATCACTTTAACTACACGTGGTAAGCGATTTTCCTTCAAAAATGCATCCTTGCTTTTCCTTTGCTGTTTATTATGCGTCGGCAGTTGCATTTATTCACATTCGTTGTTCTACCAGACACAATACAATATCTGACGGTTTTATTTTCTCCTTCTTTTAGAAGAAATATGTGGAATTAGGGTTTTTCTCCGTAGAATATATGCCATAAATTTCTGCTAATTAATGTGTTTTTATTCTGAACATGCCGCGCCGCCTATCCATGAACAGCTGTTTGGTTTATGACTTACCCATTTTACTGTTTTATTTTTTTAGGTTCGCATATAAAGTGATAGCCTAAAGAAAACTAATACTTAGGAAATGATTGGATTTACTAGGTAATGACCTGCTTGAATAATTCAAGTTCAGTTATCCTCATTATAAGCTCTATAAATCAGCCGCTTCTCCTTAGTTGCATAAATGGCACGCTACTACAATATCTTACCGAGTCATGGATAGCAATTCAGCACTGCTAACTTGAAATTGCAAAGACAACTAACTATTGTGTAATTAAATGAACGAGATTTTGCTCCCTCAGGTTGGCAAAACTGGACACCAGCCTTGTGTTGTTGTCCGATTTCAGATTTGTCAGACCGCGCTATTTGTTTACGTTTGCATTGAAAATATTTCGAATTATTTTCACAAACTGGTATTAAAACTGTTCTTTTTAAAACAAATTACTCTCGCAATATCTTTCATGATTACTTCTATGCATGAAATGACAAACTATTTTAAACTATAGTGCGTTTAAACAACAAATATAGTATTAAAATAATAGGATGAGGTTTAGTTGAGCAGTACAAACTGAGCACAAGCTTGATTCACAGAGAACTAATTAATACATTGCGGTAACTTCAAATACGTGTGAGAAACAAAATTGACATTTTTTGGGGGTTAGCTGTACAAAATTTATTGCTTCAGCAAGACCACCCAATACAAAAATTTTATTTAACCTTGGCATCCATTTTTGAGAACTTACTGAATCTGTCGCTAAACGCACTATAGGTACATATCGTCATCCCTTACGAACCTTAAAAAATTAATTATTAAAAAGGTTCTTCGTGAATTCTTTTGAAAATATTTTCTTCACTGCATAGCAGTAAATTTTTTGTGATTTGATCACTAGAGGATATCGTCACCACTCAGGTTTTGCCTTTGTAGGGAAAAAAATGTTGAGTTGGAAAATGCAATTTTTCAAATCACTTCCACAGTATCTTGGTGATTTTGTTAGGCGCATATGTAGATGACTTCACAGTAAAGTATAGTTTGAAGTCGATAATTAATTGACACTTTTTCAGCAAAACAAATAATAAACTCGTTCAAACTCAAAAATAGAATAAAACGAGGTTTGCAAATGAACTCAATCCTACTTATTAGTGGTCCTCCTGAATCCCTTTGGTAAAGATTTTAAACAAATCATATTGTCTGCGTTTAAATATTTTGAAGCCGAACAAAACATAGGTACTCTGTTCCTTCCTTTGACGGCTGTTTTAGATGTAATTACTCTCTCTCATAGTACATACTGCATTATTTGCCATGTGTTCACTGTTGTAGCGGTATTATAGGTTAGCAACTTTACACTATTTAATGTATCATAAAACTTACTTTTAAGAATGTGGCACTGTGTGTTTAATTATAGTCAACACAGGCAAACCTGAGACCTTTGCTAGCTTTGAAATGCAGTCAGAGTAAAACATAAACAAATTATGGGTCAAATTAGTGATTATAAACGAAACATCGTAGATAATTGGTTGTATATTACGCGCGGAAAGTAAATTACTGCCAATTACAAATTTTGACTTTTTAACCAATGTTTCGAATATTAATTTATTTCGACACTGGAAAAGAGGAAAATTGGCTATGTTACGTGATGTAGTTCAACTCTTATCGATTTTGCTACATATATCGATGACGCGTTTTGGTTCGCATATTTTCGGGGTTTCATGCTTGCTTCTATGATCTGTATTTAACTGGGATTAAAATTCCAAGCGGGTAAATTTATTTCCAGGTCAAATATAACACTTTAATTGAATTTAAATGTTTAACTCTAGTCTAGAGTATCAATCCGTGCAATTATTCAAATAAGCTTAAATTTGAACGGATAAAGGAACAAAAAAATTTTCATTGGTGACCATTTGGTGTATTACTTTATATGGTATATCTCCTGGATCCTTTTTCTGCAAAAGTTCTATTAATCCTCTGCTCTATGCCAGAGTCTGGCATGACAAGCATTCACCTTTTATTTTCAAATTATTTCCCTAGGTACTATTATGAGACAATTGTACACGTTTTTGCATTTACATCCGTAATTTTCCCATAACATGTCATGACATGATTTTTGTTGCCGCGCTCGATAAGACTATGCACCGCGCTTGTGATATGTTTAATATCCATAAGCTTAAATTGATAAACTGTTAGCCATCTTTTACATTTTGCTGTTTGTGCTTAGTAGTCAAGCCAGCTTATGAAATTTCTAAATAATGGATTACAAATCTTAATCTCCTTATCATATAGTATGACATAAAGACGGATTAAAGCAAGAATCTTCTCTTTAATGCCATAAACCCATCAAGATATTAAATTTATGACAGCTCTATACAAAATAGGAAATTTTTGTTCAAAAAGACTTTATTAAAATCAAGCAATGGTTTCGCATATTAAACTAGTAATTATCTTAATAGAAAAAAGATAACGTCTATGCTTTTTTATTTTCTGCCAAAAGGTGGATTGCCAAATATGCTGTGCACAAACAATTTTTCGGGTGTAAGTTTTAGGATTATTTTCAACCATGATCAATTTTCTTCAACAGCTGAATGGCGTCTTTTTTAATGTTCGTTCTGTTTTGAATCAGAAAATTCCCTGTGTTTTTTAGAGAAAGTAGTCAGCACTTTGGAAAGGTTTGAAAATCTATTTGCACATTTTCTCGCAGCAGCTCGAGCGTCCTCAACACAAAACCCATCTATGTATACATACCTCGGTATTCTATTTTCGAAAAATTCGAAGGAATTTTATATAAAGATTATTATTATTATTTATCTAAGAAAAATCCACACTAAGCTAAATCCTTCAACCGTCAACTATTTGTCAATGCACTTGATTGTTTAAAATTGTGATTGTCAAAATCTTAACCTGATTCTAAGAATTAAAATCTTTTAAATAATGAGTAAATTCTTTGGTTTTGATTGTATGGCTAAATTCTCTCCAAAGCTTATGTTGTATGAATGGTTTTTGATTAAAGATGGCCGTTTTTATTAAATTTAAACCATACTAATAAAGGAACATCATATATAGAATATTACCATATATAGTTGAGACCACGAAAGAAGACAGTCACGCGATGATTCGTGTTCAAACTAATATTTATGCGTTTCCCAAGTCAATGCACCATCTAGAACACGATATATATTCGATTTACCTGGAAAAACAGCCTTGCCAATAGGTAGTTATTTTCTTAGAGATTATGCATCGGACAGTTTAATGATAGTAGTTTTTGCAATTTCTTCTACCTGGCTTTTGTATGGTATATTTTTATTTAAAATACATAATTTATCAAGTTTTGTAGTAAAAGTTATAAACGAATTAATTCTTATAAACTTTGAATTATAAATCTCATGATATTTTCATTTTATCAAGGTCGATCTGACAACAATGCAAATAAAACAAAACGCCTTATCCTTAAAAATAAATGACATTTAACATGTTCAAATTTGACACCATAAAGAATGACTTCCTTCATTTTCCAAGTATTTGATAGAATAAGATCATAAAACAGGCCAACAAATTTTGACTTTTTGAAAGTTGATTTCGATCTGACATCTGATTTTGTAAAATTTTGATCTGCTACAATCAAATCCGAGTGTCAGTTTGCCCTATCACGTAAGATTTTTTTATCAATGTTGATAATAAATTAATAAAGAACTTGGTCAAAATACACGCTACTTTTATTAATACAGAGACAGAAACAAATTACAAATAGTAATCTAAATTGAAAAAAGTCTTAAACAATCTTTAATTTCTTTGCTTTCCAAAAGATCTTTCCCTCCTGGATGATAAATTTCGTTTAGTGGATTTTCTTCTGTATTTTAGGGACAGATTGACCCTTTTTATTGACCAGCAGTAATCAACCATCATTGAAACATTCCGCCGACCTTGATACCTGTGGTCCATTTCTTTCATGTCTTGGTGGGACCTCTCACCTTGCTCCTCGCTTTCGTCACCAAGATTTTCGGGAAGTTATGAAGACGCGCGTGTAAAAAGTGAACCTTTATGCTCATATTACTTCCCAATTCCATAAATTTCTGTAGCATGTTTTTCACAATTTCCTTGTAGTTAGGATCCTTGTTGTTCCCAAAATACTTTCAATAATATTACCAAATGAAATCCATGCATCTTTCTCAGTTTCGGTCATGGTATTAACAAATTCTTGATTTTTCGTTAATGTCTTTATTTGAGGACCTACAAAAATTCCTTTGTTTAGTTTTGCATCTGAGACAGCAAGAAACTTTCTACAAAGGTATTTGAAAGAGTCTCCGTCTTTATTTAAAGTTTTAACGTATTGTTTCATTAATCCTAGTTTAATATGCAGTGGAGATAACAAGATTTCTTGTGGATCAACAAGATTTTCATGCAGAACACTTTTCGATCTGGGAGTTAAATTATCTCTTCTTATCCAGTCCGTTTTCTGCCAATATTGACGTCTACTTCGACTGTCCCACTCACACAAAAAACATGGGTACTTTGTATACCCTGGCAGCTGTCCTACTAGAAGTCCCACAATGTTCAAATCCCCACAAATTTTCCAACCATGATCATAAATCATAAAAATAGGCGCTATTTTTGCACACATATTGGTGCAAGGCAACTTAGTTATGCTCCTGTCTGTGTAGAATAATAATATTTTATAGTTGGCTATAAAGAACAAGTAAAATCTTTTAACTTTTAAAAACAACTTCTGATTATAAACTTTTTCTTCTATTCTAGAAGCTTTAAAGGGTTTCTACTACAGTTAAAGCATCCTATAACATTTCATTACAATAATCAAACCATACAAATTGTATCTTGCACTTTTTAGCAAAATATATATATAGGTAAAATAAGATGATAGTAGTTTACAACAATTGCCAATCTTAAGAAACATCTATACATCCAAAAACATTTTCCTTGATAAAAAAAAATTAATAAAATATTGTACTTCTTAGGTTGATATAAAAAATAATTCCTCGGAGTTACTTAATTGTTAAAATATTCTTTACCTAATCTTTGTTAAAAGATACAAGATGCGTTTTAGTTAATAGCTGGATAATTTACCTATTTCTTATTACCACGCTCCTGAAATGTGACTGGCCAAAAACTCTTCACAGGTAATTTATTAAAGGTCAAAAGTATTACGATCTTTGACCTTAAAATTTGATGCAAACTGTCCGCTTACAAAAAAAAATTATATGGTTAAGACTTATTCGAACTTACAAATACTTGAATATTTTTATCAGTTACTAACAAAATAATCTAAAATTTATACTTGCAATTCTTATAGTCATACAGCGCTTATTAAAATTCCATTTCCAATGTAATTAGCAGTATTAAAAACTTCCCATTTCCATCGTAAAGTTTATTAGTTTGCAAAAATGTCTTTTCTATTTTTAATTAATTAACTTTAGAGTAGCTCTTGTAACAGGAAAGGTTCAATTTTCTCAGTATATTACAAAACAAATGACATTTCACCAAATTATTGCATTTAATAACTTCTATGCTTGAAACTACTCAAATTTATCTTTCATTGTAACTGTGCATGGTGGATCTCGCAAAAATTAATTGCAGATTAATAAGTCTCAAATTTACATGTCACTTTGCTTTCGAAATAATCAAACGCGAATTTCACATATTACGTGGCTTTAGAGATAATAAATAAATGATTGTCGATTACTTCTGCTTATACACAAGAACTATCTCTATACCTCACATTCCAAATTTTTTCCGATTTATTTAGAAGCATTAGTGATCGTGGGTGATGTAATTTTAACAAGAATTCACACCACTTTTGGGCTTTAACAATCTAGTTAGTGTCAATTTATGATTTGTTTTATTGTAAAATGTGCTGTTTATCCTTGTCTAATGCACGAGGTTAATGGACAGCTATAAATTAGTTCTTATCTATCTCGGTTTTATTTTACTACATTTTAATATCTGCACGAGTTCCTCGAATAGAACACCTATTCATGATTGGTTCTTTAATGACTTTTAAAAACATTTATTTGAAAAAATTACGTATTCGAAAGTTCTAAAAAAATGTTTTGTTTGACACTTTTAAAATGAATTCCATTATAGATAATTAAAAATTGCTTTGCTTCCAAATAAAGTGAGGATTTCAGTAAATCAGCAGATTATGTTTTCAATGACTAACGTACCTAATTTAAAATGAAACCCGTTTTTACTAATCATTTATATACGGAATAACTATTGGCAATTGCTTTCTGAATGATAGATTTGTATTCTAATAAAGGTAATATTTTTAAAAGCGTTTTAAGGTATCTTTAATTAGAATGAATATTTTTAATCTACTCACAAGAATATTCTTTTTGTTTACACCGATGAATTTAATTGATATTATTTCATGCAATGAAAATGAATGACTTGTGTGGTTACATTTTAAAATTGAAGTTCGTTTTTATTAAAAATAAAAGAATTATTTACACACACGGCTTAAAGTTTTAACATAATTAAATAAAGGTTTTTTACGCTGTGTAACAGCGCGAGTATAAATAATGGATTTGTCTTTTAATGGCAAAGAAATACACTTATATTTATACAGGGTAGACCAATTAAATATTTGAAAATTTCAATTTTTTCTGTTTTTTTTTTCTTTGAGTGGGTTTTATTTATAGAATTTGGGTTTAATGACCTCTCGTGATCGCTTTATCATATCAATATGTATATATTATACACATATACTGTAGCGCCTATCGGACGATCTGTCTGTCTGTGGAAAGAGTAATACATCGGAGTGTAAACAAAGGGTTTGAATACACGAATGATAATTGACAGATCCCGGAATGCCAGTTTTCTTGATTTACAAGTACAAGACTTTGCATTTAAGGACTACAATAAGAAGTCTCGAGAATGTCATTTGCATATTCTGGGTTGTTGTTAAATAATTTAGAACAATTGTGTAAGGTATAAATTGACGCTAAGAGGTTATGCAGGTCAGATCTATTTGCAGCTTTGATTGCAATAATAATTCTGATCGAGCTTTGTTTACGATCTTAGTTTTGAAGTTCTAATTAAAGCTTTTATAGTTAATTGTAGCATTCCGAAATAAAGTTAACCAATAAGCTAGCACCGTACTCTAAGAAAATACGTAGGCGCTAGCGATTAGTTCAGTAAACGAATAGAGCGTTAAAAGAAGTTGTAGAAACTTTACTGTAGCTACAAGTGGTTGAGCAGGGTTTCATAACGAGGTGGAAAGTAAAGAACTGTTGTTATTGCAAATAGAATTTATGTTACAATATAGAGTAGTTTCCAATCTGCCGTATGATTGTATATAATAAACTGAAACAAGATGGATCTGTAAATTTGCATGTATAAACGTTTTTTAAAATTGTTGCGTTTTATTTGATTTTGACAACCCTACAGTATAATTTTCGGTAAGCTAGCTAGCCACAGAAAAGCAAAAGGAAGGTAAGATAATACTTTCAAATGATTTTCCATTGCTGTACCTAAGTCACTGCTATAATTTGGGCTCTCCTCCAACTAACACACGTGTCACAGCTATATATATATATATATATATATATATATATATATATATATATATATATATATATCATCATCATTAGGTCTTCAGTCCTGGAACTGGTTAGACGCGTACCATCATTGTTTCCTATTCTAAACTAACCTACAGATTTCCCTAAAATTTTCATAGTTTGCTTCTATCACTAATCTGATCTAGGTCTACATCTACCTCTTTTTTCCTATCTCTGCTTGAAATATATCCTATACTATTCCTCAAAATGCTTTAGAACGTATTCTGCCCTTCTATTTCTCTTTTTCTCCAGATATCCTTGTTCCCCTACTATTTCTATAACCTATTTGTAATTATCTTTGTCTGTCCATGCTATCGTTCTCATACATCTGAAGCACAGTATTTCAAAAGGCTGCTACCGTTTTTCTGTCTGCGTTTCAGACTGCCCGTATTTCATAGGCATACTGTGCTGTGCTCCACACATATGCTTTCAACAGTTTTCTTCTTGTTCTGTTTGTTGTCTTTCCTTATAGGTGCTGTTCTTTCTTGTTATATACAGTTCGGTCACCTTCTATTGTTTTATAGTTGTATACCCTATTTTTCCTACCATCAGTGGTTGTGAAGGGAGGTAAGCTGCCTGTGGCTGCCAAGTTCTCCCAACACTTAACCATTTACCGATTTAATATATTTTCCAATATATTTTTTCGCACAGTCAACATTAGTTGCAGATATTTCGCAACCAACAACTAGTTGTTTAAACTAATCATCAGATTTATCTGCGCTTATTTTTTCGTCATTAGGTTTTCCGTCTCAAAACTGGTTGGACACGTACCTGCACTTATTTATATTCTGAGCTAGCCTACATAGTTCCCTGAAATTCTCACACAGCTAGTATACAGCTCGTTCCCCTTCTATTGTTTTCTAATTTTATGCCCTATTTCACCGAGATTCAGTGAAGGGGGTTAAGCAACTTGTGGCTACCAAGATCCCCCAACACTTAGACGTTTCCCGAAATAATGGTTTTCCAGTAAATCCTTTCCCACTTAACATTATTCGAGAATATTGCCCAACCAATTCTTGTAGATACTTATAATAATCATCATGTTTAAGCACAGTTATTCTTTTTCGTCATTAGTTTATCCATCTTGGGATTGGTTGGATGCGTACCTCCATTGATTTCTATTCTGGGCTAGCCTATACATCTCCCTGAAACCTCTACAGCCTACATCTTTTACTATCTGTGTGCAGTAGTCTAAACTAGGTCTGCCTCTTCTTCTCTTTTTTCCGATCTCTGCTTCTAATATATTCCACACTATTCCCTCATGGCGTAGTATGTGGCCTATCAGCCTATCTCTCCTATTTTTTACCGTTTTCCACATATTTCTATCTTCCCCTACCATTTTTAGTACCTCTCCGTTCTTAACTTTGTCTGTCCATGATATCTTCATCATACGTCTGTAGCACCACAATTCAAAGGCTTCTATCTTTTTCTTGTCCGCTTCTCCTACTGTCCAGGCTTCACATCCGTACAGTGCTGTGCTCCACACATATGTTTTAAGCAATATTTTCCTTATTTCCATGTTTGTGGTCTTTGAGCACAGTAGCTGCTTTTTCTTGTTAAATGTAGCACGACCTTGTGCTAATCTTTGTTTTATATCTTTTGTGCTTTTCCCATCTTGCGTTATTTGGCTTTCTAGGTAGCAGAAATCCTTAACCTCTTGTAAGTTCGTGTTACATACTTGTATTCTTGTTTTTGATTTATTTTCCCCGCCTTTGCATACTAGAACTTTAGTTTTAGTTTTGTTAATTTTTATACCGTATCTCCCTGTTAGAACCGTTTCTATTTCATTAAGAGCAGCTTCTAACTCTTCTTTGCTAGACGCTAATTCTGCTATATCATCTGCAAATCTAAGCATATCAATTTTTTGTCCCTGCATAGTAATTCCAAATGTCTTCCTGCATTTGACTGTATTCATTGCCTCTTCCATGTACAAGTTAAAAATCAATGGGGATAGGGCACATCCCTGTCTCACCCCTTTCCTAATGTTTATTTCTCTACGTTCCTGCTCTTATTCTATTACTGCTGTTTGCTCTTTGTATAAGCTATGTACTATTCGTCTATCCCTATAACACATTCCAATCTCTTTGAGTATTTCAAAATTGTCGAAAGCTTTTTCCAAATCTACAAACCCTATATACACGCTTTCCCCTTTTTCTATTGTTTTCCCCATTATCACTCGCAGAGCTAAAATAGCCTCCCGTGTTCCCCTGTTCCGCCTGAACCAAATTGGTCTTCTCCTAGTATTTCTTCCGCCCGTTTTTCCATTCGTCTTTGCACAACTCTAGTTAATATTTTTGACACGTGTGTTGTCAGACTTATTGTTCGAAAATCTATCCGTGCCTTTCTTTTTTGGTATAGTTACTATGATGCTACGTTTGAAATCTTTGGGTATCTCGCCTGTCTCATACATATAGCTTACAAGTTGGAAGAGACGTTCTGTTACTGCTTGTCCAGCGGCTTTTAGAGTTTCTGCTTGCACCTTATCTGCACCCGGCGCCTTACCATTTTTCAGACTCTTTAATGCTAATTCAAACTCATCTCTAAGTATAGGATATCCCAAGTCATCATTTTCAATATCTGATTCCTGTTCTAATGCAGTTAGTTCCTCTCCTGCATATAAATTCCCTATATATTCTTGCCATCTACCCACTTTCTCTACGTTTTCTATAATGACGTTTCCTAGTACGTCCCTTATATTTTTGCTGTACGGTTTTATATCCCTAAAATTCATTCTAATTAATTTGTATGCTTCGTCTGTCTTTCCTATTCCCATCTTCGATTGTACCTCTTTGCACTTTTCATCAATCCACTGTTCTTTAGCTTTCCTACATTTTCGAATAATTTCTCATTTTATGGCTTTGTATTTCTGTTTTCCTGTTTCGTCTGATTTATTTTTGTATTTTCGTCTTTCTTCTATTAAATTCAGGATATCCTTTGTTATCCATGGTTTCTTATTTTCTTTTTGTGTATAGCCCAGAATACCTCTGGCCGCCACGTCTAGGCTAGATTTAATGTTATTCCATTCTGTTTCTACTTCCTTAGTATCAGATATTTTCCCGATATCTTTGAGCAATTCATCTGACTTTTTTTCGAATCTTTCTTGAATATCTTTATCTTTTAGTTGCTCTATGTCCAAGTGCCTTTTTCCGCTCCTTTTTTCATATTCTTAAATTTAAGTGTGGCCTTCATAATTACGATGTTGTGGTCAGTATCTATATCTGCTTCTGGGTAGCTTCTACAGTCTTTTACTTGGTTCCTAAACCGTTGTCTAACAAGAATGTAATCTATTTGATATCTTGCTATATCTCCTGGCATCTTCCACGTATATCGTCTTCTAGCATGATGTCGAAATAAAGTGTTTGTGATAATTAAATTGTTCTTGTCACAAAATTCTACCAGCCTATTTCCCCTGTCGTTTCTCGTGCCTAAACCAAATAAACCCACTACCGCTCCTTCTCTACCCTCACCTACCACGGCATTAAAATCCCCGTAATTATAAAATTTTTATGTCCTTTTACGTATCTTAATATGTCTTCGATATCTTTGTAGATAGCTTCTACCTCTTCGTCACTGTAGCTAGAGGTGGGCATGTATACTTGTATTATTACTGTGTTTACCGGTTTAGATTCTAATCTAACCATGAGTACTCTTTCGTTCTTTTGTAAGTAATTTTCTACGCAGTATCCTATCTTTTTCCGCATAACTATCCCCACACCCAAATTTCTTTCCTCTGCTCCTGTATGGATTACCCTGAAGTCTCCACTCCAGAAATCCCGCGCCTCTGGCCACCGAACTTCGCTAATCCCTACTATGTCTAGTGATAACCTATTCATTTCGATTTTTAGGTTCTCTAGCTTACCTACTTGCTTCATACTTCTAACATTCCACCCTCCGACTCGCAGAATGTTTCCGACTCTCTATCCGATCGCATCCGCCGAAGTAGTCCGCTCCCGGAGATCCGAATGGGGGACTATTTTAACTCCGGAATTTTTTACCCCAGAGAATGCCATCATGTTTATTACAATTTAAGTACGCTGTGTACTTGGGACATAATGTGGTGGTTTCCCGTTACCTTCCACATCGCGGTAGTGTGTCTTAAACTGCCATACCGACCCCTATGGTCTCTGCCAATCTAAGTACCGAAAGAGCCGCTGCCCTCTCTCGAGACCTGTCTTAGTCTGGTTCCTCACTAACGACCCTACTACTTTGGTTGGACCTGTAGTTTGGCTCTTTAGCTCATTAGAACACGCAAGCCATTTCACCTGTTCTATTAATTTAGAACTTCTTCAAGATGCAGGTCCAATCGAAATGGCTATATATATATATATATATATATATATATATATATATTATATATATATATTTTATATATATATATATATGTATATATATATATATGTATATATATATATATATTTATATATATTGCTGTGATTCCTTTTCATATCTCTAGGTACTGGCCCTTTAAAAAAAACATTCGAGCCCCACAGTTTGGGCGTCAAGAATGCTGTGAAACCTTTTAAATCACCTGGTCCGTTGATTCCTTCTGTTAATCGCCTCGGCTGCTCTTCTAGATAACTTCCATTCTCAATCATAAAATTAAACAACACATTCCTACCACAAACATCAACGTTAACTCTATTTACATCAATATTCAGAATACATTAAATTTTCAAATTAAATTTGAACATAAAATTCAGTTTTAAAAGAATTTCCGGATTAATTTTATTATCATTTTACTGTGCATCCAAAATTAAAGTCCTTGTTGGATGCCTACTAATTAATATAACAAGATAAGCAGACCGGAGTCTGAGTATAAAGGAGCATCTACCACCCCTTTACGTTAATTAACCAGGTTTGTCTAATTGAGCTCAAAGACCTACCCAAAGTTTCATCCTATTCCCGAACATCAAAACAAAATACCCCTTTTACTTAAACAAGCAAATTTCATCTTAAAATTAAATTTTTATGGTTAGAAAAATTCCACTAATGTCCATTTAAAGTAAATCAATTATAGTCATTCAATACACACAAAAATGTCAAACAAAATAGTACAATTTACCTGAAGGTTATTGTCCTCGTAGCTTCAGTGTAATCGTCCCTTTTGTAAATCACACCATTCCAACCGGATTCTATTTACAGCTTCAAGTTGTCAACGCTTTAAAAATGTTCTCCATCACCATTAATTTAAAGTTGTTTCTAGGCTTTTCCGGAACTCATCTGTGTATATCTGCCTCTGGTTCAGTGGATGCAGACACATTTACGAACCATTTAGTCATTAACACCCCGCAAAATAGCAAAGAAATTCATACTTCCTTTTACCAATATTACCAATATACGCCAAAACTGCCTACTTTTGGGTATACATTTGTCGTTGTAAATTTTACTAATTGGTACCGTGATAATAAACTTTTATTACCTTGTATCTAAGTGCACTGAAGTACATTCATGTTAGCACGTAAAATAACCAACTATTTTGAGTCACTAAAATATACTAGCACACTTTAAATTATTTAATCAAACTAAAATGCACTGTTTAATATCAAGTCGCGGATGCACGAGCTTTTAACGCATCGAATCGTCGAAAGTCTAAGAGTCTAAGAGAGAAACACATATTCCCGCCTGTATATATAGCGAATAGCCGACACGTCGCTTTGTTCCCTAAAACGGGTAATTCCAACGAATTCCTCATTCTACGTTCCCAGTCTGTAGCCTGCACGTCGATTTTATGAATTTAGTACTCACCCCATTGAGATCTCAGAAAATTTCAACACGGCCCGCAAAGTTGTCCGAGAAAACTAATTACTTTTATACAGAAATTGTTGTTCTACCTCTGATATATGCATCCTATTTTTAACCAATCGCAACCCCTTGACGTTGCTTAAATCCCGCCCTTTACAATATGTGTCTTTGCTTGACGCATTTCTCTTTCCTTTTCTAACCTGTTCGTATTGGTGCAAATTTATATTCTTTATTATCGATTATATTTTAGTCCACGCGGACTGTTATCTGGGTTTAATAAACCCGTATCGCACATTCTCGTGAATACTAAGTCCCGGTTTCTCCAAGATTCTTTGAAACATTAATTATTTGCCAAATTTACGCAGAATGAGCTTTTTAAAAATACGCAGGTGTTCTGTATTTCCTGCTAAAGCATCTGATCGTTTCCAATATCCTTAGAATCAACATGTTTATCCAAACAAATTAACTTGAAATTGCCTTTTAAAACACGCAGGGGTGTTCAAACGTAACATTTTAAATAACCTTCCTACGATTTGACTATTATTGGGTTTTACAAGTTTTATGCTTATTATTAATAATGGTTCAATTAACTCCAATTAAAATTGATTTCCATCCTTTCATTTTAGCGAATACAAATTATTATCCGTACGTTTTGTTTAATACCAGTTATTTAAAATAGAGTTCATTAATATAAATTTTGCACGTAATTTCCATTTGTTTAGGAATAATTAAATTATCCACTGCGCTTTTCAATACTGCTTCTTTTGATGTAAAGCGTCTTATAGATAATTTAAATTTCTTATTTTTACTGAAACGACCGAGTTTATTTATGCTTCAAGGTTTTAATAAAGCGTATTATTTAATGAAATTCCTTATACACGGTAATTAAAATTATTTGATTTGATTATTTAATTTTCTACCCTGGTCTAAATATGAGTAATATATATGTATATATATATATATATTTTATATATATATATATATATATATATATATTTTAGTATTTGACGTTATTAAAGGATTTAAAAAGATAGTTGTTACTACTACGGATAAAAACATTAATTTACCACTTTTATCAAGCTATTCTAAAATTTAAAAACACTACGGTTAACAAAGATTGATGAATAATTACTTGTTAAATGCAGATATAAAATATTATGTATTGATGAGACAGCGTTTGAGGTTTAAAAAATCATTTTTCCATTGTTTTCCAATACGAAGGGTATCTAATGTAACTTCAATTGAATGTGTATAGGTTTTGTCTTTAAGATTATTATTTGTAATTTGTGCAGGATACTTTATGCCATTTATAAGTTTGATTTACCTAAAATGAAAGTCGTTTAATACATTTTAATTATAAAGCGAAATAAAATTATGAAATGTCAAAATGAAATGTAAAAATACCAAAGCTGTTCTAAAATAGTAATTAAGTAGAATTAAGGTTAATATATGGAATGCATCACTTATATAATATTAGTTAGTAGGCTAGATATAGTTGTTTTTAGTTGTCTTAGGTGATAGTTGTTTAAAAAAGAAGGAATTGATAAAAAAATTTTGTAAAAGATTGATTATAATTTTGTAGAGTAGAAGAGTTTTTTTTGGTTTTAAGAGCCTGTAATAAAATTTATCAAAATTAATAGATGTGTTAAAGTGCATGCATTTTATTTGAATGTAATACTAATAAAGTGAAAAGTTATACGACCATAATAATTACAAAAGGAAGATTTCCAATTATACTAACGTCGGGGCATCTTTTATGTATTGAAGAGTTGCAGCTGTGATAGTGAATCATTTTGCAGCAGGGTTCAGTCTTCTTGGATGGCAGATCAGTTTATTTGGTGAAGTATTGAAGTGTTTTTAGTAATTGAGCAAATAAAGCATATAGTTGGTGAAGTAGTAGTTAATTGTAGAACCTAAAACTATAGTAAAATCCTTTTTGAACATAAACTAAAACATACTTTTATTAGGTAGTCACTGAAAGCGTTCGAGGCGATTTGTGGTATCCTGTCTCAAAGCCCCTGTACACCCAGACACATTCAACGGAGTTGCAGGTATTTTAAGTTATATTTATATACACTTCATTAAAAGTAACTTCTGAATAATTTAAATTTCAAACGTTTAACTAAATTAATATATGCTGAATAGATTTATCAATCTTTGTATAATCACGATACGCAAGCACAAAAAAGAGGTTAAGTGATTTTGATCTAATAACGCTTTAGGCGCATGTGTCTTCAATACCTGTAAGGGGACAAAGAACCCACGTCTTCTTACAGAGTTTAAAATAGTAGATTCAGTTTCCCTGAGAGAGTTTCTAAAAGCCGTGGCATAATTAAATTGGAAAAGGTATTTATTTAAATCATTTTAAAGGCCAACACCACTTTAAGGCTGCACTTATTATTTTTTAACTGGTAATTTAAAGCATCATTTCATTAAATATCACCATACATAACAATATATATATATATATATATATATATATATATTGATGAGTGAGAGGTTTTTACCCGAGATACACGCCATAATTATGACGCCCAACGTGGGACTCTAATGTTTTTTTACTCTGTCGATTTTATAGAGGAGATACATGACATAATTATGGCGACCCAAGAGTGAGGCTTGAATTCCAGATAGAATTTTAGTAATTTTATTCAAGGAAACTGGCGATCTGAGAGAGAGGGTTTGTGTTTTGTATAAATTTAAGAATATTTTGAGTGTGTGTTGGAATGATTTGAACGTATGCAGAGAAAGGAGCCAAGGAGTAGAAATTGGAAGTGACGATAGTGCCTTGTGTGACAAAAATTCGAAAATGGAGAAAGCTGGAGGTAGTAGGGATCAGTCGAGGACGGAATCAGGAGAAGCTGGAAACGAGTTGATGATGAGAATGTTAGAGGAGATGAGATTAAGTAGGGAAGAATCTAACAAGAAGTTTGAGGAAATTGGAGAAATGGGGAAAGAATCAAATATGAAACTTGATCAGATGAGTGCTGAATCGAATAGAAAATTTGATCAGATAAGTGCAGAGTCGAATAAGAAATTGGACCAATTAAGCCAGGAATTAGGGGCTGAAATAGAAAAATTGACGAGAGAATTTTCAGAGGTTAAAAATAGCTTGACGGTAAAAATGGGGGAAGTTGAAAATCGGCTTGATAAAAATGAGCGTGATATTAGAGGTTTAAATCAGGAAATGGGACAATTTAGAACTGATGTAAGGATTTTTTGTGAGGACGAGATTAATGCTAAAATGACTGAGGTAACGGACTCGTGTAAGGATCAGTTAGGTCGGGTGGAGAGAGAAGTGACCGGGATTAAACACCATGTAGCGACTTTAATGAGGGATGGTCCAAGGTTTGTAACAGGTAATGTGTCTTTAGAGGGGATTTCTGGTAATCATCGCCGACGGGAATGAAGAATGAAGAATTCTGCAGGTAATTACTTTGAAATTTCTGTTGTTATATAAACGTTTGTGGAAATTTTGTGTTGTGTGGTTGACTTTTACTGGCATATTTATGGTTTTAGAAACTTGTTTTAAAAGATACATGTACAGGACAATTTACTTTTTTTGAGTATCGAAAAAGGGTGTATTTAGAATATATTAAAAATTTATTCAGAATATAAATTGAGTTGTAAAGGGTTAACGGGTCTGTAAATTTGTTTTAATTAATGCAAGGTTTTAAAAGGCATATACAAACAAAACTGGGTTATATAAAACTCACAATACTCCAGTGTGAAGTCAATTTAGGGTTACATGTGGGGCCCATCCACTCATATCTAATCGAATTTGTTTAAAATCATTATAAAAATCAAGGGCTTTAAAACATACCATAAATTGAGCTGGTAATTATTGTATCCAACTGTTTGAACACATGTGTAAATATAATTTATCTGTTAATAGGTGTAAATAAGAGGTTGTATGGTTGTTGTATTATTTGGAAATTTTACTTGATGGTGTGAGTGTGAAAGAGGTATGAATGTAAACTTAGGTATTCAAGAAGAGGCCGATTGCTGAGTTAGCCAGGGATGCAGTGGAATTTAAAAACTTAATAAAAGGGTAAGGAATTTTTAAATTTTGAAAAAATTTTTGAAAATTTTATATTGGCCCAAGGAGGGGTACGAATTTTATTGAGGTTCCACGGCAATTTTATGACGCTCAATTCGTGGGGCTTGAATGATTTTTAGGAGCTAAAGCGAGTAATCCAGAAACTGTCCCAGAGTCCACGGCAATTTTAGGGCGACCCGAACGTGGAGCTCGAGTTCCAAGTATAAATTGAACATTTTATTCCAGGAAACTGGCGAGCAGAAAGAGAGAGAGTCTGTCTTGTATAAGTTCATAAATAATTATTGAGTATGTGGGGGAGTGATTTGAACGTATGCAGAGGAAGGAATGGTTAAGATGCCGAGGAGTGGAAATTGGAAGTGACGACAGTGCATTATTTGATAAAGCAGGAATAATGGAGGAAGCTGCAGGTAGTAGGGATCAGTCGAGGACAGAGTCGGTGGAACAAGGTAATGAATTGATGATGAGAATGTTAGAGGAAATGAGATTAAGTAGGGAAGAATCTAACCTGAAATTTGATCAGATGAGTGAGACATTGAGCGAGGTTATAGAGGACTCGAATAAAAAATTTGAACAACTGAGCCAGGAATTAGGAGATAAAATAGAAAAATCTACAAGGGAATTTTCTGATTTTAAAAATAGGTTAAAGGTAAAAATTATGGAGGTAGAAAATAGGGTGGATAAAAATGAGCGTGATATTAAAGGTTTGAGTCTGGAAATGGGACAATTACGGACGGAGGTGAGGATCTTCTTGAAGATGAAATTAATGTTAAAATAACTGAGGTGACAGACTCATGTAGAGATCAGTTAGGTAGGGTAGAGAGAGAAGTGACCGGAATTAAACAAAACGTATCGACTCTGATGGGGGATGGCCCTAGATTAATAACAGGAAATATGTCGCTGGATCAACAAATGAAATTTTATGGGGATAGTAGGGTGAATCCTCAAATTTTTATTAATAACGTTAGAGGTTTGGTTTGTAATTTGTTCGATGAACAGGCAAAACTCAACATTGTTAAAGCGTTGCTGAAAGACCATGCTGAAGCCTGGTATAACTTGAAAGGGCAGGAAATTGACACACAATTACTTTGAGGACACATTTCTAAAACACTACTGGAGTGACCACCGACAGACCCAAAGTACGTGACGATCTAATAACAGGAAAATTTAATGGGGAGTTTGCAGGAAGTAGGGAGCAATACGCTGTACGCAAAAATAGCATAGCGAAACAGTTGAATCCACCATTGACGGACAAACAAATAATCAAATATCTTTCACGACATTTTGAGGTTGAGGTTAGGCAACATGTAGCGTTGCAAAATATTGTAGACAGGGAGATGTTTTTGGAGTACCTACAGAGGTATGACGATATCAGCAGTGGACGACCTCAAGAACCAAGGGAACGACAAGTAAACACGGTAAGATTCGACCACAGAAGGGACAACTATACAAGACGAGGGATTAGTTTCAGATATATCCAACAGAACTGAGAACCTAGACGGACATTCTTCAGAAGTAACAGTGTATGTAAGGGACCTGCACCTAGACAGGAGGTAACGAGACAAAACAGTTCACATGACATCAGGGGGCCTCAGATGATGACACATAACCGAGAGAATGACAACACAAACAGAGCAGAGACGCCGCGGACATATGCTGAGGTGGTAGCGAGACCTGGACCAAGTAGGGAGACCAGACCTGGACAGGATTTTTAGAAGAGGACAAACCACTAGATATCACAGTGTACAAATATGAACATCCGAAGGAATTTTTGAAGATAGAGGAAGAAGTTGAGCCAGAAGTAACAGAAAATTTTTGGTTGCCGATAATTGATGTTAAATTTTTTGAGGAAAATTTAGGAGCGTTATTAGATTCGGGGGCTGAGGCGAGTTTAGTATCAGAGGAATTCGTCAATGAAATTAAGGAAATAGTGTGTGACAGAATTATCCCAATAAAAAGAAGGTTACGCCGAATAAAAAGCGATTTGCGGTTGTGAATAGTGTAGTTACTTTAAAAGTAGAGTTAGGTTCAGTAAGCTGTGAGCAGGAATTTATAATTGTACCTGAGTTAAAGTTTAAAGGGAGAAAATAATTTCATAGCGGATGCGTTCAGTCGGAGCAACGATAATGTAAATAAAAGGCCTTGTGACATCATTATTGCTATAAATATTTTGCTACAAGATGGATTCATATATGGACAGGAAGAGATACTGAGGAATCAGGAGCAGAGTGAGGAGATAAAGGAATATCAACATCATTAAGTACAACTGGAATAAAATCAAGCCCTTTTGTAATATGTCTGAAGATATGTTTTTGACAACAGTCAATTTTTCTTTAACAATACATACTTTGTTTTCCAAGAGAAGTTCTACTTACTATTATTTGGAACTCCAATGGGGTCACCTCTATCACCCATAATCGCTCAAATGATTATGGACAATTTACTGTCTAGTTTTCTACCGAGACTACCGTATGAGATGTCTTTCCTGGTAAAATACGTGGACGATATCATTTGTTCATTGTCAGCTCAATATGTTGACCAAACTTTAACAACGTTTAATGATTTTAATGAACACCTTCAGTTCACTTTTGAAATTAAAGTAGATGGTAAATTACCTTTTTTGGATGTTTTGGTCATCAGAGATACTTCTAATCATCTATTATTTGATTGGTATACTAAACCAACAAATTCTCGCAGATATTTAAATTTCCACTCTAACCATTCCTTTCAACATAAGGTGAACACGGTGAAAGCCCTATGATATCGAATTGAGCATATATCAGACACACAATTCATAGAGAAAAATAAGGAATTATTGATTGACACTTTAGTGAACAACGGTTACCCAAAGGGAATGTTGCATAGATTGATTTATAGCAACTTCTTAAAAGTAAACGCTACAGATGTAGATATTACGTACAAGAAGCTTCCGTATATACAGAAGTTATCTCCATTTTTGGCACGATTACTGAAACAACCTAAGATTGTTATCGTTTACGAATACAATTACTCCATCCAGAATTTGTTTACAAAATTAAAGGATCGTACTCCAAAACTGTTAAACAGTAACGTTGTTTACAAGATCACGTGCAGTTGTAACAATAGTTACATTGGTCAGACCAGCCAGTGGCTAAGGAGTCGCTTAACCCGGCACAGGAGTGATTGCAGAAAAAACTCCACAAAATGTGCATTGTCTTTTCATGTTTCTGCAACCAATCATACACCACTGTTCGACGACACCATCATTTTGGACAATGAAACCAATTATAAAACTAGGCTTTTCATTGAGTCTTTTTATATTAATAGTGAAAACAAGATTGGAATGAGTTATAGGGATAGACGAATAGTACATAGCTTATACAAAGAGCAAACAGCAGTAATAGAATTAGAGCAGGAACGGAGAGAAGTAAACATTAGGAAAGGGGTGAGACAGGGATGTGCCCTATACCCATTGATCTTTAACTTGTACATAGAAGAGGCAATGAATACTGTCAAATGCAGGAATACATTTGGAATTACTATGCAGGGACAAAAAATTGATATGCTTAGATTTGCAGATGATATAGCGGTATTAGCGTCTAGCAAGGAAGAGTTAGAAGCTGCTCTTAATGAAATGGAAACGGTTCTGACAGAGAGATACGGTATGAAAATTCACAAAACTAAAACTAAAGTTCTAGTTTGCAAAGGTGGGGAAAATAAATCAAAAACAAGAATACAAGTATCTAACACGAACTTACAAGAGGTTAAGGATTTCTGCTACCTAGGAAGCCAAATAACGCAAGATGGGAAAAGCACAAAAGATATAAAACAAAGATTAGCACAAGGTCGTGCTACATTTAACAAGAAAAAGCAACTACTGTGCTCAAAGACCACAAACATAGAAACAAGGAAAAGATTGCTTAAAACATATGTGTGGAGCACAGCACTGTACGGCTGTGAAGCCTGGACAGTAGGAGAAGCGGACAAGAAAAAGGTAGAAGCCTTTGAAATGTGGTGCTACAGGTGTATGATGAAGATATCATGGACAGACAAAGTTAAGAACGAAGAGGTACTAAAAATGGTAGGGGAAAAAAGAAATATGTGGAAAACAGTAAAAAAAAGGAGAGATAGGATGATAGGCCACATACTACGGCATGAGGGAATAGTGCGGAATATATTAGAAGCAGAGATAGGAAAAAAGAGAAGAAGAGGCAGACCTAGATTAGATTACTGCACACAGATAGTAAAAGATGTAGGCTGTAGAGGTTTTAGGGAGATGTGTAGGCTAGCCCAGAATAGAAATCAATGGAGGTACGCATCCAACCAATCCCAAGATGGATAAACTAATGATGAAAAGATAACTGTGCTTAAACATGATGATTATTATAAGTAACTACAAGAATTGGTTGGGCAATATTCTCGAATAATGTTAAGTGTGTGAAAGGATTTACTGGAAAACCATTATTTCGGCAAATGTCTAAGTGTTGGGGGATCTTGGTAGCCACAGGTTGCTTAACCTCCTTCACTGAATCTCGGTAAAATAGGGTATAAAATTAGAAAACAATACAAAGGAAACGAGCTGAATACACAGGCTGTGTGAGAATTTCAGGGAACTATGTAGGCTAGCTCAGAATATAAATAAGTGCAGGTACGTGTCCAACCAGTTTTGAGACGGAAAACCTAATGACGAAAAAATAAGCGCAGATAAATCTGATGAGTAGTATAAACAACTAGTTGTTGGTTGCGAAATACCTGCAACTAATGTCGACTGTGCGAAAGGATAAATTGGAAAATATATTAAATCGCCAAATGGTTAAGTGTTGGGGGAACTTAGCCACAGGCTGCTTACCTCCCTTCACAACCATTGAAGGTCGGAGAAATAGGGCATATAACTGTAAAACAATAGAAAGTGATCGAACTGCACCTAACAAGAAAGAACAGCGCCTATGAGGAAAGACAACAAACATAGAATAAGAAGAAAATTGTTGAAAGCATATGTGTGGAGCACAGCACAATATGCCTATGAAATACGGGCAGCCTGAAACGCAGACAGAAAAACGGTAGAAGCCTTTTGAAATGCTGTGCTTTAGATGTATGAGGACGATAGCATGGACAGACAAAGATAATAACAAATAAGTTACAGAAATAGTAGGGGAACAAGGATATCTGGGGAAAAAGAGAAATAGTAGGGCGGAATACGTTCTAAGGCATTTTTGGGGAATAGTATGTGATATATTACAAGCAGAGATAGGAAAAAAGAGGTAGCTGTAGACCTAGATCAGACAGTTATAGATGTAAACTGTGCATATTTCAGGGAAATCTGTAGGTTAGTTCAGAATAGGGAACAATGATGGTACGCGTCTAACCAGTTCTAGGACTGAAGACCTAATGATGAGTGAAAACAATCCTATCAATAATTAGATGGATGTTGATAGAGTGCATAATTTCTATTCTGCTTTATATAGTAATGATATTTTCAAACAACGTTAAATATTAACCTCTATGTTATGCAATTAATGCTATTTTTGGAACGTCCCCTGTCATTCCAACAGAATTTATCACTCTCAATTTTGTCTTTATGTTTTAACCGACATCGTGGCATGACGTGCCCTTCAGGCAATTATTTAATGTTTTAATTTTTGACCCACATTTATTATGTGAATCGTTTAGTAATTGGCTTTCAATTTCCTTTAATATAGTTGATCAAAGTAAGTAGTTAGCGACAGGTTATGTATTTCTTGCTAATTTCGAATTTTCTGTTTCCATTTTAGCGTTTGAAAAAGATGCGAAAAATGTACCAAAACGTTAGGTGTTGAATAAAGAGTAAATTTGTAATCTGTTGTTTGATTTGGTCTACATCCCATGAAAAAATTTACATGTGTATTATACTATAAGTCTGACTAGTCCATTAATTATTAATGTATATATATATATATATATATATATATATATATATGTTTATATATACAGGGTTATTCAATATGATGAACCCATTTTTACGAATTTGTATTTATTAAAGTACAAATCCAAAATGAACAATCGCTATACCAATGAAAAGCGGAAGTTTCAAAGTTTTCCTTATTACACTATAAATATTCAACGTGTTCACCGTTTGCTGCACGACAAACATCTATACGCGGTAGGTAAACTCATCCTACACACGAAAAAGCTTATCCGCAGTTAGTGTGTGCACTGCAGCAGTGATACGTTTTCGTAGATCGTTCAGAGTTGTAGGTAGAGGCGGGACGTAAACAGCATCCTTAACTTAACTCTATAAGAAGTAGTGACATGGGGTGATATCAGGAGATCTCGGTGGCCAGAAGTGTAGAGCCAGATCTTTATTTCCCCTGCGCCCTATCCAGCGCCGAGGAAGGGATTCATTCAAAAATCCTCGTACATCAAGGTGCCAATGGGGCGGATCTCTATCCTGTTAGAAAATAAAGTCCTGTGAATCTCCCATAACTTGAGAGAAAAACCATTGTTCCAATATGTCCAGGCACGTTATTCCAGTTACAGTTCTTTTCACAAAAAAAAAGGTCCATAGACCTTTGTACGGGATAAGGCACAGAACACGTTTATCTTCGGTGAATCTTTTTTGTGTTACAATGTTGGATGTGGATTTTGCAAACCCCATATGCGAACATTGTCTGTTGAGTTTTCCACCGAGGTGGAAAGTCGCTTCATCGCTAAAAATTATACGCCGTAAAAACGCGCTATCCTACACCGTTTGTAGCACATAGCCACAAAATTTGAGACGCTTCTCTTTGTCGTTAGGCTTGAGAGCCTGCAGAAGTTGTAAACGGTAGGGCTTGTAAAGCAAACGCCGTCTCATAACCTTCCATACATTTGGTTGGGGTATTCCAAATTCTCTACCAGCTCTATTGATAGACTTAAGTGTACTGTTAACAAAATTTTTTTCAATCCGTCTGACATCATTCTCTGACACACGCGGTCGGCTTGTGCTTTTTCCTTTACACACACTTTCAGTGTGTCGAAATTGCTTAAACCATCGGCTAATGCTTCTTCTAATTGGTGGTTTAATACCAAATTTGGTACAAAATGTCTGCTACACTACAATTTGCGACTCACTTTTTGTGAACTCAAGAATGTAGAAAACCTTGTTCTCCACAGTAGCCATCACTCACAACTGACGGTGATATGAAATGACGGCCTATTGCCGCGCGAAATCTTCCGGCCGCTTCTGGAACCATAACCCTACATGTGATTTTTCAATGCTCCACCCGAAGGTACCACATTGCTCAAGAAGCAAGTTTTTTTTTACCTGAAAAATTTTGAATTTTGCCGAACCCTTGCTGTTCCAAGCAAGGTAGGAATCTTTAACGTGCGTGACAATACTCACACACGGGTCCTCCATTTTACCTCTTATCCTAACGAGGGTGTATTTTTGTGAAAAATGCTCGCCTAACATTTTTCAAGCGAACCGTGTCGGGATTCGAACCCGGGACCTTGGGCGTAGTAGTCACACACATACCAACTACGCCACGGAGCCGCCTCTGGAACCATAAGCGCCCGCCTTCCTCTTTTCATTGGTATGTGGAACCGTATCACTGCTGCCGTGAACTCAGTAACAACAGATTCGCTTTCTCGTGTGTGAAATGAGTCTACCTACCGCGTAGATGTTTGCCGTGCAGCAAACGGTGAACACATTGAACATATATAATGTATTAAGAAAAACTTTAAAATTTTCTCTTTTCATTGGTCTAACGATTGTTCGCTTTGGATTTGTACATTAATAAATACGAATTTTTAAAACTGGGTCCATCATTTAGAATAACCTTGTATATCCTTTTCCTATTAAGATAATTACTAGTTTAATTTGCAAACTAAAAACGGGATCATTTTATGATTTTTAGTAAATGTTACTTGACTTACATTACGAAAACAGCCTATAGTGATGCCTTGAATTGAATATTTTGAAGGGTTTATGGCATTAAAGGGAAGATCTTTGTTTTAATGCGTTTGTCATATCTCGTGATAAGGGAATTAAAATTTGTAATCCCCTATTTAAATATTACATAAGCCACCTTGACTACCAAGCATGAAAAGCAAAATATAAAAGATTTCTAGAAGTTTATCAATCCATGCTTAGGAAGATTAAACATATCACAATTCAGTGCATAATCTTATCAAGCGCGGAAACTAAAGTAATGCCATGCCGTGCTACTGGAAAAGTATCGATTTTAATGTCCCATCGACAACCGCATAAACGTATACAATTAATTATGTCTTATGTAAAATACCTAAACAGAATTTGAAAATAAAAGATGATTGCTTACCATGCCAAAATCTGCGCTAGAGCACAAGTTTAATAGAACCTTGCAGAAAAAGAATCGAGTAGATATATCACATAAAATAATACACCGTATGATCACCAAAAAAAAGCTTTTTCGTACTTCTACCTTTTCCAATTAAAACTTAAGTCGAATAATAGCATGGACTGATACTCTAGAGTAAAATGTATATAAACTCAATTGAAATGTATTTGAACTTCAAACAAATTTATTCATTTGTAATTTTATTGTGAGTAACTACTTAAGCTTACAGTGCCACATTTTAAATTTTAAGTTTGACTATACATTAAAAATCGCGATCATGCTATCTATAATACCGTTGTAATAATGAACACATGACGAATAATGTAGTCAAAAGAATTTTTCCTCACACTTGACAAAACTATTAGAACTTTCTTTTAACAGTTTCTATAAACACAATATTTCCCTGAGAGGTTGTGGATATTTCAAAAACTGTATTGTGTATGCAAATTATATTCTTACAGACAACAAACAGTACGAGTTTACAAAAAAAGTTGTCCATTTTAAGATTTATGAATAACCAAGATAGCCAATTTAGATTTTCTTTCTATATGTGAAAGCGAAAGCAACATAGAGTTTTTAATGTACCTATTTTGAAATATCACATTATTCCACCACATAAATGAAAAGAGCATTTGCTATCTAGATTTACAAAAATTCAAGAGTCCTTACTCAAAATGTAACAGTTAAAAATATACATTTACTAAAAATACAAATTTTTAATTCAATTTCCAGATTTTATATTATAATTTGTTAGCAGTTAAAGCAAGCCAATGCTTCTTGGTGGAAAATTGTAGAGCATTAAAATGCAGAACTTTATACATATTTAACCGACTCCAAACCGTTAAAAGTTTTCAAGATATCACTGTTGGGCATCGAAATATTTACAACCCTGTATGTAATAGCTTTTGTGGTTCTAACTGTTATGAAACGCTTTTTAATGATCTTATAAAATAATAAGTCCGATATCATTTTCGCAAATATTTGCACCTTTTGCATAGCTTATTTCCTTACTTTATTTATTGCTAAAATGTTTTTTTTAATTTACCGCTCAAGCCGCTCTTATTTCGATTAAGAATATCAACTGTGCTTGAAATATGCTGACAGTCTTTATAATTGAAAAATGTGAATCTGTCAATTTGTGAAGCACATCTTTGTACAAAATTGGCATCTACGGTACTGTACACAGTTTTTAGATATTATACCGTAAAATATACTTATACTGCTTGGCTGAAATTGAACCGTACCTCAGCTATAGTGTTAGTAATACACTTTCTCGGGTATGTGGTTTTCCTTTCCAACACCGTAATAATTGTGAAAAGCTGTAGATTTAGAAGTTGTATTTAGTGCATGGTACTAGAAAGAACATCTTGTTTATTCCGCTTGAAACTTCTAAACATCTTTGATTTCATAGTACTCTACTTTTCTTCTCTCTAGATTTAGGGTTTTGCATGGTACTGCTTACGCGCCTATTTAACCTTAAGGTAAGCAAGCATTACATTTAGGAAGTGGAAGCAACATGTAATCTTAACTTGCTTACAGCTATAAACAAGATAACTAACGTAAATTGGTTAAACACTCATTATCCAAGTGACTATGGCCGTTGTGTTTTATGCTTGTCCAGAGAACTTAAGGCTAATTTTGATATGCTAATATGTGTTCAATACAAGTTAGATTTGGACCAAAGGTTGGAAATTCGTGATAAACAACTGCTTCTTAGTGTATCTTTCCATCAATACGATGTCACAATTATTAGCGTCAGCGCCAGCTTAACGGTAGTCTTTTGTCCAGTTTTTAAAACCCTTTCTTAATTCAGTTATCAATTTTTACATAAATCTAATTTCCAATTAGAACTATCTCACAAGATCAACGTTGCAGAAATCATATGGATGTAATATTGTTATATTCGAATCATTCGCATTTGCTTAGGTTATTAAAAGTAAGAAAAATGCTCTGTGTATATTAACTCCCTTTAATGAAAAACTAAAACAAAATTGCACAAATATCTATAACAAAATTTAAATGTCTACAATATCAATAACAAATTTTTGAACCATAAAGAGCTAAATCTATATCGTTTACAATTAATCTGATATAATAGCTTGGCTCATAAGCTACAGCTTTATATTCAATTAAGATGTGGTGTTGTTGGTAAGGGTACATGCCGTATAAAAGATTACTTAATGCGCTGAGCCGTTGTAAATCCTGATCATATGTATCGAAAATTTCTTGGGCATTCTTTGCGATATGTGCTTGATCTTCCTTCGATAAGTCGCTCTCGATAATAGTGGGTTGGTTATTCTTTATCTGAAATCAGAGAAAGCATTATTACATATATTGTACTTTTTGTATTTGTAACAACTATGACAGAACAACATGAATTTTCTTGCTATGAATAGTAGAGACCTCACAATGGTGATTTTCCGATCTAAATCAATAATAGTTACCAAATGCCTTTAACATTAATGAACGCTAATGAATTCTATATTATCCTAATTCAAAATCTGATCGTCAATAGAAACAATTACTAAAACAAAGTAGGTAATTGACTATTTCTTTTGTATTTTCACGGCTATGTAATTCCGGCATAAAATTGTACAATGGTATATATACCCAGACAAATTTCAATATCATAAATTATTTAAAAGATGCTTTTTTAAGATAATAGAATTAAAATAAATTAAAAGCTAATTCTCTGGTACTGAATGAATATTATTGGGTTCAGTTCTAGTTTATGGAACTATCGCAACGCGTTATCTCACATATGGTAAACAGTAATTCTAATTATTACCTTAGAGAAATTAAATAAATTGGTATCGTGGGAATCGTCCTCATTAATATAACCGAAAATTACATCTCCTCTACGGGAAGAACATAACAACATAACAACATAACAAATGTGAAAGACATATTTATAAAAAATAAGTTTAACGCTCCGTTCATTCAAATATGGAGCGTACTTTTATTTTAGATAATACTTTATATTTCCTACTTACTGTTCACACACACACACACACACATATATATATATATATATATATATATATATATATATATATATACACATAGGTAAGAGTTTCTCGATAACAAATTAGTTGTTCTGTTGTTCTTACCTTGCCAATTAGCTTCAGCAATGGGGCATCGGTTGTCCAATGATACTTAACAGCATCGCTTGCTGAAACCGTAGCACAAATTGAAAGTGCTACAACGAGTAATACTTTGCATGAAAACATTTTGTATTATTTTATAATTTTTGTCGAAATAAGGTAAATGATACAAACTGAAACTCAGGTAGAATTTGTGTACGTTTGTGTAAGGAATGATTTATATACTGTAATTTAATCTGGATATTGATAAAGTGTTGATAGTGGTTTGTTCACTATAGATATCACAATAGTGAAATAACAACATGGATAATGATTGTAGACATACATGATTCATTAGTTGTAATTCCAGATCACTAAGGTGTGGTATAGAACTTCCATCAGAATTAATCGACCAAACATTCGAAGTAAGTTAGGTTAATATAATCGCTACGTCGTCGTCGCTGCCGTCGCCGCCGTCGTCCGTTGCCATATTCCCATAATGATACAATAAATGATATATATGTACCTTGTTTAGTTTTTTACGCTGATTACAAATATGCTATACGCTTTTCAAAATCTCATTTAGTTTTCGAGATAATCGAATTTATTTGAGAAATGTTAACAGTACAAACTAATATAAACTTTAATAGATATCCAAATGATACTTAAACAATAATATAGTCTTAGTTGAATTATGTTTAATGGGAAAACATTGGCACTCAGAGTTTAACAGAGTCATTTAATTTAAAATATATAATTTCCTTTTATAGAATAATAGTTTGGTTGTAAGGCGTACATGCGTCTATGTGAAATGATCATTTGGGCTTTGCATAACAGTCTAAGTTATTATTTCATCTTATTCACTGTAATACGGTAGTATTTATCAACTTGCTTTGTGTAATTAACTACCTATTATATATATATATATATATATATATATATATATGTATATATATATTATATATGATATATATATATATATAGGTGATTCACGGTAGATGGCCTATTTACAGAGAAGGCCTCACCATAGCACTTTGATTTTTGGTCACTTATGTAAGCAAACATACTCTCTCGGTTTAAAATATTTTCAACTATGCAGTGCTGTCAATTCTAATTAGGCGTAGTAGTAACTTTGTTATTTTAAATAAAATACCCTATACCTAATGACAGTTATCGATTCCTTGTTTATTTTTGATTAATTTTTCTTAATACTGTCGTCTACTTAGCTGTCATAGTTTTCGACATTTTCATTATTTTCCGCTTTTTATTAAAGAAACGTAACTAATTAAATGTTGATAAACCTATGCTTCTAAACTTTATGGAACTCTAGCTTAGGTTGGGGTTAGTTAAGGCCCAAAGGCAACACATCCTTAACCAAATCTTCCAGTAAACATACAGGGTGAATCTGGCGTAATGGCTCCTTACTTAATTAAAAAAATTATTAAATGTTCGGATTTTTAAATCGAACACCCTGTATATTATTTGCAATTTAAATAGCTGCTAAAATTTACTATTTTTCCATGTATATTGTTACTATACTTAAATCGATTGATTTGTGATTTATAGTCAATATTATTTAATTAAATCAAATAAATGCATAAGAATGCATTAATGCTAAACGAAAAAACTATGTACAAGGTGGCGGTAAAAACCCTTATCTAATAAATAATTTATTGCAGTAATTGTTCAAAACGATGACCATCTTCCTCCAAACATTTTAAAATTTAGTTATACACGCCTACTGCTTTTTGAAGTTCTGCACGTTTTAGGCACTGAAAAGCTTGATTTAGCCAATTTTCCAACTCATCTCTAGTATTTACAGATGTTTAGTACACAATATCTTTTATTGTACCCTAAAGATAAAAATCCAGCGGAGATACGTCGGGAGATCTTGGAGGCCAATTCCAGGGTCCCATGCGTCTGAACCATCGATCTTCAAATTGTTGTAGAGCCTGCAGCTTACTTCTGCTGTGCAATGTGCTAGAGCCCCATCAAGCTGATACCAGCTGCTGCGGTATTTTGCCTGGAGAAGAGTATCTGTAAAATCCTCAACTACCGTGCTTATAATTTCTACATATTTTTGAGAAGTAAAGTTTTCGTCGTAAATTAAATATTGAATTTCATTGTCCATTATTAAAGAAAATACATTGAAACTGAATCTTTCTTGAAACGCAGAATTTCTCGTTAGGTGAGGATTTTCACTAGTCCAAAAATGTATCTATTGTAAATGCCTTCGCGAGAGAATTTTGACTTGTCAGTCCAAATAATTTTTCTTAAAAAATGTGGATCTTCTTGAATATGCATTAGTAAACATTTACAGAACTTATTCTTTGTGGACAATCCCCAGGTTTAAGTGCTTGTACTTTTATAAACTTGTAGTCGTGCATATTATTTTTAGCTAATATTCGCTGTATAGAAGCGTACTTTATATTCAATTCGTGTGATGCCAATCTTATCGAAGATTGTGGAAAGGCATGAAAATATGCTAAAACATTAATTTCATTTTCTTTGTTAGAAGTTCCGGGTCTGAGAGCCTGTCTAGAAGCCTTTAAAATCTGGATACATGTCATTGATTTTCGACAAGTACGGCTTATAATTCTACCACACTCTACATGTAACATAAATAAATTCATAAGAACAGTATTTGAATAGACATTTTCTGCCATTTTATACGATGTTTAACTTACTTTATAGGTATGCAACACTAAGAAGCAGAAAGTAACAACGATACAAAATAGCAGTAACAAAACGTCAAATTTCCATAAACAGCTTGATAAAAATCCAATTTGGTAAAATTATTTAAATATTTGCTGATAAGTTCAAAACTAGTAGAGTTAGGTAAAGGAATAGTATACATAGAAAAATAGCATAGTTTAGCAGCTATCTGAATTGCAAATAATATATAGGGTGTTTTTTTTAAAAATGCGAACATTTAATAATTTCTTTAATTAAGTAAGGAACAATTGCGCCTGAATCACCCTGTATATTTACTGGTGCATTTGGTTACAGGATATGGTGCCTTGAGCCTTAACTAACCCCAACCTAAGCAAAGGTTTTATAGAGTTTAGAAGCATAAATTTATCAACATTTAACTAAAGTCACGTTGCCCTATTAAAAAACGGAAAATGATGAAAATCTCGAAAACTATGACAGATAAGTATACGATAGAATTAAGAAAAATTAATCAAAAATAAACAAGGAATCGAAAACTGGCATTAGGTATAGGGTATTTTATTTAAAATAACAAAGTTACTACTACGTTTTTTAGAATTGGCAACACTGTATAGTTGAAAATAGTTTAAATCGAGAGAGCATGTTCGCTTACATATGTGACCAAAAATTCGAAGCGCTATGGTTAAGACTTCTCCGTAAATAGGCCATCCACCGCGAATCACCTTATATATATATATATATATATATATATATATATATATATATAAGAGGTAGTTAATTACACAAAGCAAGTTGATAAATACTACCGTATTACAGTGAATAAGATGAAATAATAACTTAGACTGTTATGCAAAGCCCAAATGATCATTTCACATAGAGCTAGTAATTGAAAGATGAAAAATATAAGGTCTTGCACAGGACTTGAACCTGTATCTTAGTCTTTCTAGGACCATGCGTTTATCAATTACGCCTCCGAGACCGATGACGACAGTTGAAAAATCTACAAATCTAAATCGTGTACACAAGGTTACATCAACTTAACTATCAATTACGTTTGGCATTTTTGTCTATCATATCTGATATTGTCAAGTTTTGATTTGCTTTGGTGAACTTGTAGAATCAAAAGCACCACAGCGGCACTGCACTGCTGCTTTTGGGTTTGCGTTATAATATTCATTGCGCAAAAATACTATCCCTTCACCGCCATAACATAGAAAATTTAATATTGCAAAACAAAAAGTGATTCTGTGATATTAATGTAGTTTGTTTGCAAGTCCAATATTGTCGATATGTTTCAGATTTTAATCTGATTTATTGTTTTGCGGTACATTACTGTTACTTTGTAATAATAAGTACTACCCTACCATAAATAACCAGTTGTTGGAGCAAAGGGATCCATTACGATGCTAGACAGAAGTCGTATTCACGTTTAGGAGAGAGTAATCTTGGTTTAGGACGTTCACTAAAGCGTCTCTCTGAGTGGAGAACACAGATGACTAAGGTCAGAAGCCACTTAGAAATAAGCAATGCACTGAACAACGAAATCTTTCCATTCGTTTAGATGACCCTGGATACGGCCAATTTTAAGGTGATGGGAGAAATCAGACGTGAAGTCTGCTCACAGATTCTAGAAAACATCGGTGTCTCAAAGGATATATACTTTTATGGACAATTTTGTATTGGCATAGGCTGATGTCTACTAATTAATTCATAGATTTTCATTTAGGTCTTAGCGCAGCAGTTTAAGAGACGCGTTATCTACTTCGGTACAACAAATGTTTATGCTGCCATTTCTAAAAATTGTTATGGTACCGGTGCCACATATATTTACTTATATTTAATATTATTTTCGTGTTCTCCTAACTTAAACAATATGAACTATGCTTGATGTATATATGGAAAAGAACGTTAAATAAACAATAGATAACCTCCAAAATATTAAATAGACTCTTGATAATGAAGTGAAAGTATTTGTTTGATGCATGTGGACAATATGCAACGAAGATAACGACATAACGAGCTGTGATTATTGAAATATACATTGCTGTAGATAACCGGGTACAGACGGCCTGACCCAATTTACAGCTTAAGTTTAGAAAGAAACGATATTTTAAAGCTACTTACATATTAATTCAGTTCTCTTATAATACTTGTAGATTGTTCAAAAAATATTTTATATAGTGAGTCACTAAATCTATCTTTAAAGTTTTAATGGTTAATTTTAATGTGTTACTCCGTTTCAATGTAGTTGATCAACGAACCTTAGCATAAATTTTTGTCCAGTTAGTTAAAATACAATCATTCAAAGGATTCATTAACAGGTTTTACCTTACAACTTAAACATTCAGATGGTCCAAAGGTAAGCAGATTTAATTAATTTGCATGGTCAATTTGTAAAGCGAATTAAATACTCTGTATGTAACTTCTATGAAACAAATTTTACTTTCTAGATGAGCCTTCAGAAACTACTGTACCTTTGTTTGAAATATTATTGAATTATTTATTCGCAATGTTTACGCACTGAGTGTGCTTTCCATTACTTTGCAATAAATGCATGGAAAACACAAAATTGTTGGTTCACGATTTAAAATAAAATCCAGAAAGTCATGGCAAATAATTGGGTTATTTAGTGTTTTATGCATAGGGTGCCATAGATGCAAATAAATAATGACTTGCAATGCTACCTTGAATACTGTCAGTACTGACAATGTTATCGCTGAAAATTATTTTATAGAGTAAAGGTTTCTATCAGGACTTGTTACCAACACACCTGTTCAAGGGTAATAACAAGAAATATAGAAAACTAAAGTGTGATAAGGCTCAACAAACAAACATGTTATTTAAGAGTGTCATCTGTTACTTCATTACTATAAAAATGGCCATACATCTGTGATCAATGCAACATATAGATTTGAAGTAATTTGCTTCTATAAACCGTTAAATTTATAGACACCACCTCTTTTGTCATGGTCTCAAATTTGCAATTGTTGTATTTAATACTGAGAATAAACTATTTCTTCTCTCAACCGCTATGCTGGTCATCATAATCATCAAGGTGGATATATTTTTTGGCTTGGTTTTGCATTTATGCTTAGATCCTCCCGTCAAATTAGGCTTTATATTTTTGTGTGGAGGTTGACCATTTTGTTAAATTCTGCACCTTTTTTTGTGTAGCTCTGATCTTTTGACTTTTGCGGTTTATGTCAGTATGAAACACAATAATTTAAATTTTGTTAGCTATTGTTAGTGAAAAATTATTGCGCGTACTTTATGAAACGCTATTTTCTGCGAGTTACTAGTTAAAGCAGAAGTACTTTGTAACCTAATCAATCCTGCGGTAAGGGATTTCTGGTTATTTCTTGAATGATTTTTATTCGTGTTTAAACATTTAGGAATGAATGGTCAACCTCTTGGTTGTTATGCACTGTCTAACAACCTCATTCAGGATTTGTATTATTTAACTATTTCTTTTTCTCATCTTTCTACAACCTTTTGTTGCATCTTTAGTTATGTATTCACTCCGTAGGTATTGTATTATGCAGTTTTTACCTTATTTTACGTTTATTAATATTATTCCAATTGCTAATTATATTTGTTAGAGATCCAACTTCATAGACTCATCTTTCCAGGTTATTTTTACATTTAAGAACAAAAATATATTTTGAGCCACCAGTAGTGTTTCAATTCCTTTCTAAAATATCAGTTCTTACATTTATTTACAACTCTGCAGAATTTCGTCCTTTATTTAATACTACCTTGAGTGTAGGTAGATTTATTTGTCAGCAGACAATTAATATTAAAAACTTAAAAAATGGTGAAAAAAATTTACTTTTATTAAGAGGCAATGACTGGTGTAGTTATTTTAGCGAGTCATCTCTACGCCATCCTTCATCACTATAGCATTATTGCCGCCAAAACTTTTTAAAGCCATTCTTTTATATGCGAAACATAATCGATTTAAATTTACTTCTGCACGTTGAGAAATCATAAGCAAATTACTGTTAAGGATCCATACCCTCCAACATTTTCGTTACACAATACATACTACATACCTCGCTATCTTATACTTTAATCCCGTTATTGATTAGAATTTGTAATTGCGATACCTTTAATACATAGAGGCACTCTGATAAACCGATCGAAGGAATTTACTGATCATTGCGCTTATTGAACATGGTAATCAGGTGAGCTGTTAAGCAAAAAATATGTTATGTTCTTATGCTGCACTGAACGACGATATGGTACTTAAGTACTATGGCTCAGTGGCAGAACTGTAAATTTTAGGCCGCCTAGTAGCATATTGTTTGAGTGCTCCAAAATATTAATTTAGTTACTTTTTAAATGCACAACTTCTTTATATTCCGTGTCCGCTCTCAAAAGAGAACATAGGTAATTAACATAGTATGTTTATTTTTGTAACAATTCAATATAGAGAAACGGTAATGGCATCTATAGAGTGATAAAATTATTTGGCATCAAATGAGCCTAGAAATAATAGTGGAGTACGCGAAGCAATTTGCGAGAATATAACGTCGGCTTACTGCCAAAATCCAAGAAATGTAAAGTGGATTGTTTTGAGATAATAGCAATTAAAGGTTTCAGACAACGATATTGATGTGATATATAAAACTAGGATATTAATTATTATACATTATTATACATAAGGTTTAAGATAGTTATAATTAAATTAAAAGTACATCGTGTAAAAAGTTTTTTAAACTCTAAGTTGCCATGCGTTTGGTTGACCAGTTCAATTTGATTGAAAATCTGAATCACTGTCATTACCACCACCAATGTTAATAATTAGAGGTGCATTATCTTCTTGATCAAATTTGATCTCACGTTCCCACCAATCTTTGATAATTTTTTCTGCATGTTCTATCGAATGTGCCTAAATCTCTGGTGTTATTTTTTCTAATGCTTCTTTCCACATCTGTAAAGGTTTCAACAGACCTTCCATCTCTTCCAGCGTGTCGGTTGTAGTAGCTCTTAGTAACACCCCATACATTTTCAATTGCATTGAATGTGCAGTTATACGGAGGCAATCCTAACACCTTATGTACATATTGTTCGGCCAAAAATCCGCTGTAAAAATCTTTGGCGGTTTATGCCTAAAAATTTTAATAAATACTGATATGTTATAAAGCACATAATTTTGACTTGCATCGTGATAAGTTAAATAAGCTTTGCTTAGAATCACTAATTCCATAAGAAATTGCTTATTTAGTAAGTCGCTCTACAATGTTACTTTTTTTCTAGAAACTGTTAGATGTTTTATTTAACAAATATAATAATACGTCATGTTGTCTAAAATTATTGCAAATGATTTTTCCAAATTCTTTAATAATTAATTTTCAATTTTGTTCATTCACTTCTTTGTAGTAATTTAGGTTTATTTTGTGGAAGACGAGAAAGTTCAATTTCAGCCCCATTTAGTAATTCATTTACATTTCGGGCATGTAATACTATGTACCTAAAAGAATAATTACATTATACTGTATTAGGGATAAGTAGATATGACACCAACTTTTTTCGATCAATTTGTGTGCTCTAACTGTTCTTATTTCAAGCTTTGCTAGGTACGACTTACGGCACCATTCTGAAAAAGCCATGTTTCGTCTAAAAACACAAAAATGCTACAGATTCTCTTTTTTTATTTTTGTATATCTTCCGGAATTGAATTCCATTTATTCATAATATTTAGCAGTTCCATTAAACCTCTTCTTGGATTATCTTACAGCCATTTAAATCCAAGACTGTATTTAGGGATCGTTCACTAACATTAAAAAACTCAACATGTTTTAAATTCAACCATCAAGTATCAACAGAAACGTGATAAATCTAAAATAATTACATGTTGTACTATAAATTTAACTGGAAAACGAATACTAACGATTTTCACACAGCCTATAAAGGTGATCAAACTAGTAACAAGTAGCTTAGTTTTGGGTCTAAATGAATCTCGTTCATCGTCTTTGGTTATTAGAGTTTAGTTTAATACTGATATGAGTTCTCAATAGCACTGTTTGAAGCAAAAACCAGCCAAATATCAATACATAAAAACGGAAAAATTCAAGAGGTTGTTGACACAAACAAAACTACTAATGGCATATAACCTAAAATTTTAACGTCAAAATTTCATATTTGGCTTTAAAATTATTGGCAACGTCGTAAATTGCTATTGTTCAAACCAAAACTATAACATAAATATTGTACGATATTAAGTTGACAAACATCTACATAAATAGTTAGTACTTGTGTGACGTCGCGGATGACGAGGCCTATTTAGAAATTGCGAGCACTATAGTTTATTATACAACTTAAATTTTAAACTGGAATTGTGTGTGTTTAGGTTCGCCCAGCATTCTAATATTCTATGAACTAACTTTATTTTGACAACACATATAATACTTCAACTGGGCTTTCATATGCGACTAAAATTATTTTTAAGTACCAATCTATGAAATTAATTGAATGAAAAGTAATAGGAAATAGAAAGAGCTGTGAAAAAGTTTTTTAGATGAAATATTTAATTTTGTTCCCATTTTAAACAAACATCTCTTAAACATGTGCACTCTCTTACAGAGCGCAGTAAGTAATTGGTTTTTAATTGTAAATTAGGTTCAGCACATTTACTATAAGCCACATAAACACGTTCCTAGATAAAGTATCCTAGAACATTTAAATTCGTTGTGCTCAACTAATCATGGGATTACTTCAGTTTCCGCGTTTGATAAGATTATGCACTTACTATATGTTTAGTATCTATAAGCAGTGACTGATAAACCCATAGACATCTTTCATTGACATTTAATTTTTAAGATTGGCATTCAAGATCAGTATAATTTCCAAGTGGTGAATCGTAAATTGTAATCACTTAGCACAAAAAATAAAGTAAAAATCATTAAAGCGATATCCCTTTCTTTGAAGTCAAAGCTCGTTCTAGGTTTTAATTTATTGCAACAGTATAGAAGATTTCAACAAAAGGAGTTTTATCAAACTTAAATAAAATGATTTTGTGTTTAGTTTTCAAATTAAAATATTAATTATCGTTATAAATTCATGCCGGAAGCTACAACATTATTTAGACAAAAAGTCTGGGATTGGCCTCTTATAGAAGTCTCGTATGCAAAGACATTGTTACCAGCTTGAATCATTTAGTTTCGTTGTCACAGTTACGTTTTGGTATTGCAAGTTCAAAGATTACCGTTTCATTAGCATTCTATTTGACCTAAAATATCTGTGATGAAGTGAAATTTAATTTTTTGCAATTTTATGTGTCGACCAGTCAAGGTTCTGTATTTACCTTGTTCTAATGGAAATAATGGTCTCTTGAGATCACGGTATTGGATTGTGGTTTACGCCACAGCCAGTGATTTGTAATCTTGACGTGTTAAATGACAACATCGCTGTTTATCATTCTCGCGTTTGGCTAAACTCATACGATATCAGTTTGGAACATTTATCAGTAATGTTTTCGAAAACATGTTGGTCAATAGTTCACAACACGTGGCAAGGACCTCTCTTTGTACAGAATTTTTGATACAATTTTAGTGAGGTAGAGAGATGATGTGGAACTCTATAGTTTAAGCCTCAATCTTTCAATATCCAAGCGTCAAAAAAGGTAGATAGGTAGAACAAACTTGAGGTTGAGTCTATTATAATTTGTCACTAGTGTCGAATTCCAAACGGTCTTCCCGTTGAGTTATCAAGTTTTGAGTTCAGTTAACTAAAAATAATGATCGTGTTTGACGGATAAAAGTTGTTATTTGTGAACCCATCTTTTTATAAATTTTTCATCTTTCAATTACTAGATTGATTTGAGCAACGTCGGAGTATACTCTTTCAGTCACTTTCACTCTTTTAGCAATATCCATTTTTTTCCAAATAGGTGTAAAATCTCTTCTTTGTACGAATAAAACTTTTCTAAATGAGAATCGTGGATCCAAATTTAAATTGATTAAACACGGAAGTTACTACATCCTACAATACAATTTATGAAACTCAAAGACATATTACAATAATAAGCAAATTTCGGATTCTTTTAAAATTTATTTATTTACTTTCATGAATTCCTTTATAATAAAATCATATATATGACACACAAATCTTCACTTCTATTCGAATCTTTATTCTATCGTGCCCTAAAATAACGTCTGATTCGGAAGTTCTCTAATACTTTAAGCTCCAAAAATACAAATGTAATAAATTAGTAAAAATGGTGTCCTCCTCATATAAATTAATACAGAAACTTGCTTTACTACATGATTGTTCAACTTTAATTGAATTATACTAGACTTATACTAGTACTAAAACTAAGAAAACAAAGAAAGGAATAGAATAGAGGCCTTAAAAATAATCTCCCATTACTTAAACTAATTCATGATGTCTGGGTCTACTTATAATTTTCCAAAATGGCAAAAATTAAATAGTTGAAGACACTTTATAATAATCGTAAATACTCATACTTTGAACTGTATTACTTTCAACAACGTCATTTGTCAATGTAATGTTTATTAAAATTTACGATTCATTCATTTCTAAAATGTATCACTTGATAATATACAAAAGACAACAGTAAAATGTCCCTCCATTCAATTAAAATAAAACGTAGTTTTATATGTTTTCAAGAAAGGAAATTTAAGCTTTTGTTATGAATTATGCCATAATTTACTAATTAATGGCTCATATCTGCCTCCCCAATATATATATATATATATATATATATATATATATATTATATATTATATATATTGTAGTGTCAGTAGGAGCTACAAGAGTTCTAAGGGTTGTTTTGTTGAAGGTAGTGTATGCCAAATAAAGTAAGCCATATATCAGATCCCGTAATTAAAAATGTATGTTTGCCGTACTTTACAAACGTTAAAGTATTTGAAATGTTAGTTAAAATGTAAGTGCCAAGACGTAAACACAATGACTTGATGACGTGATAAAACACACGGTATTCAAGGTTTTATACTGAGTTGTAGTTTGATAGGCCATTGAACGTACATTTGCCTATCGAAAACCGGATGCGTCTGTTCACTATTAACCACGCAGATCCAGGTGTATATGTGTATCATTTCGGCATTTATTTTATTAGAATCAAACTTTGGACAAACATGTAACATCAAAATTATAAGTAATAGCAGTGTCAAATATGATTGAAGGGTTGTGCGATATTTAGGACCAATGATTGAACATTATGTATAAAAAGGGAAAGTGCAAAAGACAAAGTTTCAGGTATTAGTGACACGAACTTGGTGATACGACGTTATTGGATGGTTTTAGTATACAAAGTAATAAAGAGTAGGCAGATTAATATTGTAATTATCACCTAGGATAAGTAAACAAGAAGTCGATTTCGAAATATTTTTGTAATAAGACGTGTTTATAAACTGCGCTAAATTGTTTTCAATATTTTTTGAAGATTAAATAATTGAGTTTGAATTGTACGAGTTTAATTTATAAAGGAAGAGTAAGGATAAGCAACAGTGAAATAGTGCGACAGCGAACCGGCGGAACATAAGTGTATTGAATTGGAACGAGATTTATATAGGCAGAAGGCATCGAGTAGGAATTAGAAGATTGAAGAAGGTATTATAGGATTGAATTGGATATGGTTTTATGTAATAGCAGGGCATTGAGTGGTAACTAGAAACAGGGATTAATTGGAACGAGCGGATTAAATAGAAACAAGGATTGATTTGGAACGAGCGGATTAAATAGAAGCAAGGATTGATTTGGAACGAGCAGATTAAAAAAGCGGAAGTATTGATTTAGAACGAGAGAAGCAAAATTAGAAGACAGCGTAAGAGTAGCAAGAGGATTCGTACGAGACAAAGAAGATAACACCGGAAGAATTAGCGCAGGGGAAGTAAATACAAAAGGGTATTCTAAATTCTAAATTCGGGTCATATTTATTTTAGATTTGGGAGCATCGAAATTGAGTAAAAGATACCTGGAGGCTAGACGGCAGTTTTCAAAGTGATCGTGAAACCTTGTAAAGAAGTATACGGCGAGTAGGATTTTAAGTTAGCAGTCATAGAGGCCGTTAACGAAGTATAGAATAGGTGAGTACTGTGTGATATAACGCCAAAGTCAGAAAGTTTGTTGTATTAATTAATTTGGCACAAGGCTACGTGGATCATATAAAATTTGGCATATACAAATGTAAATTATAAAAAGGTACTAAAACAAAAGATAGTGCAGTTTGGTTGGTGCATTGCACATCTACTTACCACTGAACCCACGGTAAGTAGGTGGATACCCTGGGAAGAAAGAGCTTATAAATAGTCGAGGCATATTTAAAACAGTTTTGATTTATTAACCAGCCAAACGTTGCTAAAGCACGTAACGTAAAATAAATAGTTGCACATTATATAAAAATCATTAAATTAATAAAAATAAGGCGCGAAAAAGAGCGGGTGGAGCATAAGATCGATTTGCAATGATTGTTTAGGCGTAATATAAAAGTTTAAGTTATTAGTTCACCTTATTAATATATATATATATATATATATATATATATATATATATATATATATATATGTATATATATTATATATTTCTTACTAATTGAGGTATTCTCTTGAAATTTCGAGAACATGTTTTATTTAAAATGTTATACGGATCTTTACACATGCGTAATTATTTATTACGTATATAAGCAAAGCTTTTAATTGCATTTCGAATGCAAACAAAACGTGTTATTTAATACACAAAATTATTTAATTAAAATTGGGATTTTAAAATACACGGAAAATGTGTTTTGTTTTGCATCTAATGGCTATGTATTTACAATACGCTTTTATTACACAGGGTAATTATTTACATGCACGAAATTGTGTTTTTCATTGCACTTTAATGGCTAAAAAGTACGCTTGTATTATACAGGGTTTAACCATAAATTTTCGGAAATTTCTTTCTCTCCGGTTGCTGTTATATTTTAGTGGGGTTCATTTGTAGACTTTAGGTTTCAATGAACTCTTGTGACTCCTTTATCACGTCAATATATGAATTGACATTTATGATAAATACTTAACATTAATTGTTTATTCTCCCTAATTTATTATAAAAATTTCTTGCATATAACGGCGAAGTTGAAATTGAAGTAAAATTAACTCTAAGTTCCTATTCTAAACTAATTAATCGTTACACTAAATTTTATGACACCTATTTAATTTTCTAATAAATAATATTTACACACGGCAGTCTACCTTAAATCGTTCTATGACCTACTAACTAATTCTAACCTACAAATTACATAGAAATAAATATATATATATATATATATATATATATATTTCTATGTAATGTGTAGGTTAGAATTAGTTAGGAAGGTCATAGGATAATTTAAGGTAGGCTGCCGTGTGTAAATATTATTTATTAGAAGGTTTAATATGTGTCTTAAAAATCTGGTGTTACGATTAATTAGTTTAGAGTAGGAACTTAGAGTTAATTTTACTTCAATTTCAGCTTTGCCGTTATATGCAAGGAATTTTCATAATATATTAGGGAGCAGAAACAATTAATGTTAAGTATTTATCATAAATGTCAATTCATTAGAGTACAGTGTAAGGATGCAGCTTTAATAGTAGAGTCAGCGTATAATAGTTAAAAAGCTTTTTCATTTTACTTTAGTTTAAAATCAATAATTTAGGGGCATAATTTTAGTGAAGTAGAAATATTAATTTAGTATGGTTTTGGGTATGTAAATATTATATGAGATAATTTAACATAAGATAGCATTTAAAAATACGAGGTTGGTAGAAAGAGGCAGCTTCTGAGTATGAAAGTGTTTTCGATAAACAAAACTCGAGGATTACGATAGGCACGTTCTGGGTAACGATTTATTTCAAAGATAATGAGCGTTTTCAATATTTTCTACGAATGGAAATTAACGTTAAAGCAGGTAAGGATCGATATGAAAACAAAGACAGAGTGTTTTAGCATATAAACGAGGGAGATGAAATTGTTAGGTGTTGGGTTAACTAGGAAACAAGGATAGATCCGAGGCTAGAGGCAAGATTGAGTGGGAAAATGTTTGTATAAGATATCAATGTAAATGGGGATGAGAAATTGAAAAAGGTAACTGGACGTCACAAGTAGAAGGGAGACACGCGACAGTCTAAGATTAAGAGAGGGTACATATGTGAGAGGGATTCGTAGACGAAGCATTAGAGGCAATATTTTCGGATATAAGATAAAGAGAGAGATCAGGCTAGGTTCGTCTCACATGTTTGGGGTAAATCTAATAAGAATTGATGTCAGTTAAGGCTAGTTTCGGAGAAGCAAAACAGCCGTTGGACGGTTGGAAGTTATTTTCGCGGTAATTTGTTGTGTTCAAGTGTCAAGATTCCGGGATTTTCAAAAGCGTTGATGCTTGTTTACAAAATACAAGGAATTATTGAAGGCCAACTTGGGATTTTTAGAATTTCGTTTCGGTTAAGATTTTGGGTTTTGAGAAGTGTTGCGACGGCTAGGAGGTTACCAAAAAAATTAGTTCATGTGGGGTAGTGAATTGTAAGGAAAGAAAATAATAAGGGGGTACTTTTGGGTCTATATAAACACCAGGAGGCGGTGAGAGGCTCTCTTCTTTTCTTCGCTTGTCATCGACCTTAATACAAATAGTAGTCAATATTATTCAGTGTTATAAGAAGTTGTTATTTATAATTATGCACAAGTTGGTGTGCGGTAGTACTTGCCGGTTAGAAAATCTTGAAGTATGTTTAGAAATAAAAGTGAAGCTTATTACAGTCATGTAAGTACTGACTACAGTTTACTTTGGTTATTGGGCTTTCAAGGCGTCCTAAGATGGATTAGCGATTGTTAATGCATCGAGTAGTGGTTTGCTGATGGTGTATGGAATAGTAGAGTAGTTTGGAAAGTTTGGATGCATTATCGATGGTTAGTTGGGGAGATTTGGATAGTTGCGTGCTTACAGAAGTGGTGTGACTCAACCTGGGAGCAGTTCCATAATTTATAGTCATTGTCAAGGGCAACATCATCAATGGTTAGATTGCAAATGCATGCGGTGTGATGTTTTCCAGGTAACTGATTTTTATAAAAACATTGTTATTGAACTTATTTGATGTGTTTTGAAGTTTTGCTTTTTGAGTGCATGTTTATGAATTTTATAGACTTAAGATCTATTGAACTTTATAATTAAACGAAAATACGTGCATGTAGAGATGGATACTTAAAATAATTGTATAAAGGTTGTTTATGTACAAAGTAAAGGGACTTTTTGTTGTTGCTATGCTATAATTTTGCACACATGTTTAAAAAGGTTTTACTGTGAGCTCATATTAAGACTGGGGTAAAAGTCAGGTATGAGGTTAGTCCGCTTACTTTAAATAGGGTATTTGTATAATGAGAAAATTTTGATGTAACATTTTTGAAAATAAATTGTTTCGTAACCCAGGATTTGTTAATTTTATGTATGTGAACCGTTATAATTAAAAAGGTTTTGGAAGTTGTATTTTTTTGGGTAAATAAAATGTAATGAATTTTGGTAGTTGCGTTTTGTTGAATAGAATTCTAGGGAAGTATTTTTTGGATTGCGCCAAAGTTGCTGTTAGGTGAAATTTGATTTTCAGCAGCCCATGTAAGCATCCTAGGTAGATTCACAGGATTTATAGTGTACAACCAAGGAGCAGCCGAGGAGGAACAGAAAAGAAAAATGTCGACCCAACGGTGGTGCTCGAGTCAACAGACCCTAGTTTTCAGGGGAAACCTCGCAACAATATTATATTTCTGCGGTCCGCAGTTTACATTAATTTAAAGCAACATAAGGTATATACCTTATGAAAATTATATAACAAAATTTACTTGCAGAAATCAAACTGATACTTGCATAGACATTAACAAAGCAACTACTTGATCGTTGCTTAAGTGGAAGAAGCGTTTATTGTCCTAGTTTCGATCAAGTAGTTTTGATCCTATCGAAACCATTAAAACATCATCAATATAAGCTCGAATAAACCTCTATATACTGGCAAAGGTAAAATTAAACCGCCATAAGCTTCTGCACATTTTCAGCAATACTGCTGGTTTTAGTCACCTGATGGCGGTTTAATTATCTTTCAAAATTAGAATTGTTAGATACTGCTATGGAAATAGATTGCTTACAAAAAAAAAACTGATTAGACGGTTGTTTCTCAAAATTTTGTATTAATTTTAACTAACTTATAGAGAAAGCATGCCAAAAACTTCATAGCAATAGAAAAAACTCAATGCTCTTGTTATACATTATTAATAGTCTTGTAGAACCTACTTTTGCCATTCTTCTACAAATAGTAACTATAAAAGGGATTTCTTTCCTGCTATATAGTTCTAACCTTTCAGTGCTATAAACATTTAAGGAAATTGTGATACTAAAAATTATTTTATACTCGAAATTACTGTAATATTTATGCGATAGGTTTCTGATATTTAAGCAATCGTAGTCTAAAATAAATTCCATCAATATAAGAAAACAACTACATTTATTATTTATCAGTTATCGGCATTTTATATTATTTTCTTAGCATTCTCACCATGGTTACAGAAATGAAAGAGGTCGAAGAAATCAATTATTCATCATCCCTGTTAATATACTGGGTGCTTCAAAAAAATGTATACACACTTTGAACTTCCATAGAAAATTTATTTACCGTTCTACAAAGTTAAATTTCAGGAAAATAGAAAGCTGAAAGTCCAATGTAAATGAAACAAAAATAACAAATGTTAATACTGTTCAAATTGGTGACCTGCAGCATCAATACAATTCTGAGTACGAGTCACCAGAGATTCTGTACATCGTATCAAAACGTCCAATGAGATTTCTCTACACACTGCTTGAATCTCATTCCAAAGAATGTCTAGGTTACGTGGTTTACGTTTGTACACCTCATCTTTTACTGTGCCCCACAAGAAGAAATCCAGTGGTGTAAGGTCTGGAGAGCGTGCTGGAAACTCGATTGGCCCCCTGCGTCCTATCCACTGGCCCGACAAATTTTGATCCAGGTAAGCTCGTACGTCCCTGTGATAGTGCGGCGGAGCACCATCTTGTTGAAAATAAAATCATCATTACCGTATAATGCACGAATGGCAGGAAATATGGAATCAGCAAGCATTGTTAGGTAATTAATACCAGTTACAGTGCCTTCAAATCGAAAAGGTCCAATGAGTCCCCTTGAAGACAAACCGCACCACACATTTACACCAGGCAAATTTACAGCTTTTCAATTGTAATGTGAGGATTTTCTTCACACCAGTAAACACAATTGTGCCTATTGACAGTTCCATTAAGTTTGAATTGGGCTTCATCCGACCAAATAATGCTACCCATAAATCCCGATTCACGTATCACCATCTCCTGAATCCATTCACAAAATTACAACCTTCGATCTGGATCGTCGTCATTTAGCTGTTGCACCAGCCTTGGAATGTAAACACGATACTTGCCTCTCTTCAGAATGCGTAGCACGCTGCTAGCACTTACATCACTTTCACGTGCCCCTTGCCTTGAAGATTTGTTAGGAGAGCGTTGAAACAGTTCCAAGACTGTCGTTGATGACTCATCACTTGTAGCTGTTCGAGGCCGACCTGAATGACCTTTATGCACATCACACACTTCCATGAACTTCGAATTTGTCTCGTATGCGTGTAATTGTTAATCTTGAAGGTGGTTCTGTATCATACTCCCTTCTCCACTGTCTTTGAACTTCATTTACATTCTCAAACTTCCAGTACCACTTAATAACCTGCTTTCGTTCTTCAAAACTCAAACGTACGTCCGCCATGTTGATATTACAAATTCCAACTGATAATATAACATAGAGGGACGATTATGCTGGCACCTGGCGAAGAAATATAGCATTAGCCTTGTAGTGCGGGAAAACTACAATAGTTTAAAGTGTGTATACATTTTTTTGAAGCACCCAGTATTTATCATCATATGCAAATATGCGTAGCAGTAGTAAATTAAGGTATGAAATACGTGACGGAAATATGTACAAAACGTAGCAAATTGTTTTGAATAATGAATCATTAATAAAATGTAAAAAGCGCATTTATAAAAAATAGAATTCGTTCCTTACTTTGAGTTGTTTGACTTTATTTGAATTTTATATCAAAATATATAGTAAAAATATATTTCATTTATTTTAATCAGAAACGATGTCTGTGTAATGCTATATGTTGTTAAAATTTATAATATAGTTTAACGCTACCTGCGCAACCTTTACTTGCGAGTTTAGGCATAAATTACAATACCAGCTATTACGTTTATACAGAATATTGTCAATAAACTTCCTACTCAGTGAATTAGAATATGCAGTAACTTTAATAGATGTTCAGAGAAATATATATGGCGAAAAGAAAAACTTCACCGGTACCTGCTAGTATGCCGCAACAGCAAGTACAACTCAATCAAGTGCATATATATATATATATATATATATATATATATATTTATATATATATATATATATATATATATCTATATTATACAGATGGTCTTATGACTTGCCAATTATCTTCAGTAGTAAAGCATAACTTGCGTTCTGATACTTAACTGCATTGTTTAACTGTATATATTGTTATGCAATACGAAATTTTTGTATTATACCTATAAGCCAACATCATGTTTGGCTTTTGAACTCAAATCACTATAAGCAGCCTACTGCTGATATGAAACTTTTAGTTTCACAAACGAATAAGTAAATGTTTCAATACCGGGGGCCTAAAGTTGCAACAATAGCGTATTGACAGTGCTACGCCGACTCCTACTCATAGGTTTCATACCTTCCGTTTAACGTACTGCTGCTGCATCTAGATCAGTTACAAACATTTTCAAAAAGAAGTCGCTGAAGAGAAAATCAATCATTTAAAAGGTAAAAGTGAGATTTTGAACGCATGGTTTATCGTCTGTACCACTCTTTCTCTGTCTTTCTCATCTTAAACACCAGTTGCACTTAGACGTACTCAAAATGTGCCAAGAGGACTGTATACTGCAAAATTGTATTATAAAAGCAGATTATTATACATGGTTTAATTTAATTGTAATTCTCTACCATTTCAGCATTAAATTGAATTAGGTTGCGCTACAGTAAATTTGCGGGTAATAAAACAGTAATAATGATTTTTAGAATCCCATATTCCGAAAGTGTTAATGTTGAATGTAACAATGATAACAAACCAATTTGTTTGCACTTCTATTTTGGACGTATACTGGCTGTAACAAAATATAGCCGAAATAGAATGTATCGTTTATCATGATATCAACCTTACAGAAGTAAATATTGAAATCGAAAGAATTCTGAATTCGTCGTCTAGAAAATTCGCTTCTAGTTCAAAAATATGTATACGACGCGCAACAACATTAAGAAGTAGATTTTGCAATTGATGTTGTCTTTACCATGCTTCAAGGCCTTACCTGTATTTTGCAAACTTCTGCTCAAAAGCAAGTTAGTAACAACAAACTTTAACTAATAGGAACTGATATAAAGTTAGTATATATTTCTTGTGTGATAAATTTCTATTTTGCGTACAAGTGCATTGATAAATTTCGTATTTGGATACTGGCATGTTTAATTTTGAAAAGTCTTCTATTCCACTGTGGAAGTAAAGATCATTTCGAAATCGTTGTCAATATTGGTAAAATTAATAAGCGATCGGATTTGAATGCTATTCCGTAACAAACATTACACCTAACCTACACGTTGTGATGTTTTTGTCATCAATTTGCATATCTATACCGTGGATTAATTACTATCTCATTTTTATAATTGAGTTGGATTAAAATCAGGTATTTAAACTGAATTTTGAGACCAACTACATATACTCGTTCCCTTTGAGCGTTCACAATCTCTATAATAGAAGACATACCACATACCTTAAGATGTCAAGAAAACTCCTAATGATCGTACTAGTTGCAGTATGTGCAGTTGCTTCTGCTGAACGTAAAATTACGATTCGATCTGCAAGTGATCCGTTGCTAAAGACATTCTCCAAGGTAAGTCATTTTCCAGTTAAACCGTTACATTTAATGTCATTTATTGTATTTGTTTATGAAAAGGCTTAAACTTTCAAAAAACGTCAAAGCAATCGACTTGCTTAACGAAACAACAGTGGACACTTGGTTTTCATTAACGCATTTATACCATTTACAATTTGTACAAATGTATTGAATATATAGACTGAGGCCCAAAAACTATCAATTTCTTCTCCTTTGTACTGAGAATTATATACGACGACAGTAATTCAACTGATAACGTCAATTAGACCATTCAATCTTTAGTAGCTAATTTTTACGAATGATTTTATTTTATTTTAATTATGCCTAGCCATATATTTTGAATCAAATAGAGGTGACGTTTAAATAGTGTTCCTAAGAATGTGTACAAAATTTTCAGACCCAGGACGAAATTTGATTATCAAGAAATCGAACGCACAGCTACTAGTTAATGACCCATTATTTTCAAAACTTTCTTTCGATTTTTATTTAGGTGCAAGGATAAAATAGTTTTCTTAGTTTTGTTTGTCCATCTTTGATATCAAACGGTTAAATTCCTATGACATTTATTCGCTGTAGAGGTGTAGGTTTGTACTGCATTTGATTTTATTCCTAAATCACCATCTTATAACATATTTTTATGTCTACAGAATGAAGATGAATGCTTTTGTAACTAATATCATCCGATTACTGTTAAAGCAGTGCATTTAAATTTCTTTGTTTTTATTTTTAGATTAGTTTCTTTGGAAAATTATAGAATTCTACAGCAAAATAGAGTAAAGTATTAACTATATTTGAAGTTAGTCAGACAACTAAAATATGTTTGCTTGCTTGTACCAATCACATTTTACTCGCACATGCGCGTTTGTTGAAACCACAATTCCATTTTTCAAGCAATTACTCATTATTCATGCTAGCTAATTTAACGGTTTTAATCATTATTACTAAACGCGGCTAGAACAAATTTAATTTTAGTCTGGATTTTCCAAAAATCAACATAACAGAATACTAATAAAATTAATTACTAGTTATATTTAAAAGGTTTCAATTCCTGTGAGGCTACGACAAAGATATTGCTAAAGGCTTTCTTTTAAAAGTTTAATATAATCTAGAAAGCGAAGTCAATTTTTTTTTTATACTAGGTTCGTTTATAATGCTCGTATATTTTAATCTAGTTAGTAGACGAAACAATGTGTTTAGTAACACGGGATTTCAGATTTCAGAAATTTTTATATTAAAGAATATTTTAAAACTACGTAAAAAAGCAACATCCCAATTCAATCCAAAAGCATCTCGTACCGCAAACGCAAAAAAATTACGCCTGCTTTTCAATCACGATAGCTTATTATCATATTCACGAAGGTAATATGTTCTCCATGTTATCAACCCACGTTTATATGCGCATTCTGTGTTGACCTATTAAATAAACATATGTTTACTAGAATTCAAGTGTTAACCATTTCAACGCACTCGCATGTTTTAAAAATACCCAGAACACCAATTTATTTGACAACTCTACGTTTTTAATTTGATTAATGGTTAATATATCCAACAAATTTATAAAATTATGAATTTATTTTGCAATCGGTTTACAGCGCGGAAACTGACATTTTTCTAGAGTGATGCCTCGGGGATAACTTACAAGTTCATTACATTTTAGCAGATTTGAAAATACCGGACTAGATTATCTTTTAACTTCAAACTTTTAAAATAATAGCTTCATGATGCAGCCCTATATGAACGCTTGCAGCTGAGATTTTGTTAAAAAAAAATTTAACTAATCGTTATTACTAATGCAGTTCTATTCCTCTCAAATGTAGTTTCTAAAAAGCTCTTTATGTTTCAGAGCATTGGTAACAGAGCAGAAATCGTAGAAAGCAACAATGTGTCTGAAGAGGATCAACACTATATCGTCAACAAAGTTCAAGAGATTTATGATTCGACCAACAACGATTTAGAAAGAGCTACTCAAATACATTCAGCTATAAACAGTCGTGCCCTATAGTAGGGGATAAAGAATACTACTATAGTAAGCCTGCTTATCGTAAAAGGCGATTAAAAGGCGCAGCAAGGGGCAGCAGCCTTGCTGGCTAAAAGATATTGGAGGAGGGTCGGTTGGTCTCGGGCGATCCTCAATAATTTACAAGCTTGTTGGGGGTTGGCCGTGACGGATACGGCTTTTTGCTAAAATCTTTAAAAACTGCGTTGTGGAAAGATATGGGAGCCTACCACAATATTTCCCAGGTGTGCGTGGCCTAAAACACGAAATATATATGATGGAGAGCTCACAAGTAAAATTCTTGTCCGGAGGTAAAATACTCCCTCATTCGGATCTCCGGGAGGGGTACTTGGGGCTCGTCATCGTAAGAATATAAAACAACAGTTCGATTTAGTGATAGGGACTTGGAATGTAAGGTCATTACTTACAGTAGATAAGTTAACGAATTTATTAGTCGAAATGAGAAAGGAAAAGCTGGACATTTTAGGTATTAGTGAGGTGAGATGGCCAGATAGCAATGACTTTTGGAAAGATAATTATAGAATAATTACAACTTCTTCAACTAATGGACAGGCAGGGGTAGGAATAGTGTTAGGTAAAAGATTAGGGCATAAAGTTAAAGAGTACTTACAATTTAGTGATAGAATAATTATGGTTAGATTGAGTACAAAACCCACAGACACTGTTTTAGTACAGGTTTACATGCCAACAACTCAGTACGAGGATGAGGAAGTAGAAAAGGTATACGAGGATATAAATAGTATAGTGAGAAAAGTAAAAGGAGATGAGAATTTAATAGTTATGGGCGATTTTAATGCGTCAGTGGGAGAAGGTAGTGAGGGAAAATGGTAGGAAAATTTGGGTATGGCAGACGAAATGATAGAGGAGAAAGATTAGTTGAGTTTTGCCAGGAACATAGATTAGTAACTGTAAACACCCTATTCGAACAACATGTTAGGAGAAGATATACCTGGAAAGCCCCAGGTGATAAGGCTAGATACCAAATAGATTATATTTTAGTTAAACAAAGATTTAGGAACCAAGTTAAAAACTGTCGTAGTTATCCAGGGGCTGACATAGATAGCGATCATAACTTAGTTAAAATGAAGTGTAAACTAAAATTCAAAAAATTGAGAAAGGGTAAAAGAGAAGGATGGGATCTAGGTAAGCTTAATGATAGTAGGGTAAAAGAGGAATATAAACAAGTATTAGATAATAAGAGCAAAGAGATAGCTGTAGGAAGGAACGTAGAAAATAGATGGAAAGAAATAAAACTGACTGTACATGATACAGCAACACAGACTATAGGTAAGAAAAAAATAGAAGCGAGAAAACCGTGGGTAACAAAGGAGATATTAGATTTAATAGAGAATAGAAGAAAGCTTAAACCTTTCAGAGAAGTGGATAGTGAAAGTAAGCAAAAATACAATACAGTTAGAAATAAGATAGTACATGAGTGTAAAAAAGCTAGAAATAAATGGATGGAAGAGAACTGTAAGGGAATACAAGATGATTTGATAGTAGGTAAGACAGACAGGGCATACAGGGCAGTTAAAAAGTTTTTTGGGGAAGATAGGAAAAAATATAATGGTATTAGAGACGAGAATAATGAGCTTCTAATAAATAAAGTTGAGGTAGCAGATAGATGGAAAAGATATTTAGAAGATTTATATAAGGGAGACGATATGGATGAGTTAGAGAACGACCAAGAAGAGGATGTAGAAATAGGGTTCTCAATATTAAGAGAGGAATTTGATAGAGCTGTTCGGAATCTTAAACTAAATAAAGCGCCAGGGATAGACGATATTCCCGCAGAATTAATAAAATATGCAAGTCAGAAAACTTTAGATAGATTATATGAACTAGTGAAATTAATATATGATACAGGTGAGGTTCCAATAGATTTCGAAAAAAATATTATTATCGCAATCCCAAAAAAGTCAGGAGCTGATAGGTGTGAGAATTTTAGAACGGTTAGTTTAATTTCTCATGCTTCCAAAATACTAACAATAATAATTAAAAATAGAGTAGAAGCTTTGACTGAGAATTATTTAGGCGAAGACCAATATGGTTTTCGTAAAGACAGAGGGACTAGAGAACCGATACTAATGATTAGGCTAATTATCAAAAAAAGGTTACAAAAAAATAAAAAGACTCATTTCGCATTTGTAGATTTAGAAAAAGCATTTGATAGGGTTAATTGGATTGTTATGTTCAGGGTTTTGCAAAAAATAGGAATCTCTCATAGGGATAGAAAAATTATTTACAGTCTATATAAAAACCAAAGTGTAGTAATTAGATTTGATGAAATAGAAAAGGAAGCTAAGATTAGAAATGGTGTTAGACAGGGTTGTATACTGTCTCCCTTGATTTTTAATGTTTATATTGAGGAAGCTTTAAACTTAGCTAGAGAGAGAAAGAGATAGGTATTAGTGTACAGGGACAGAAAATAGACATGTTACGTTTTGCAGATGATATAGCCATTATAGCAGAGTCTAGAAAAGAGTTAGGAGAGTTTTAAATATTTTAGATGAGATACTACGGAGTAACTATAGTATGAGAATTAACTCGGTAAAGACAAAGATAATGACAAGTGAGTTACAGCCTAGTTATAAACCAAAATTAAAAATAGGTAATACTGAGTTAGAGGAGGTAGATGAATTTTGCTATTTAGGTAGTATAATTACAAAGGATGGACGTAGCAGAAGGGATATAGTAGCTAGAATAGCTCAAGCTAGAAAAATGTTTTTAAAAAGAAAACTTACTAATAGCTAATAGTATTAGTTTAGATAATAGAAAAGTTTTTTAAAGTCGTACGTATGGAGCGTTCTACTATACGGTAGTGAGACTTGGACAATTAAAGAAGTAGATAAGAAAAGGATAGAAGCGTTTGAAACTTGGTGCTATAGGAGAATGTTAAAGATTAGCTGGACAGATAGAGTAACAAACGAGGAAGTTTATAGAAGGATAGGTGAGGAACCCTGTATGTGGAAACAATTGAAGGTCAGGAGAGATAGAATGATAGGGCACCAGTTAAGACATGAGGGACTATTTAGTAAAGTCTTAGATTATAGACTACCAAATAAAAATAGAGTAGGAAGGCCTAGACAAAGCTATATTAGTCAAATAATTAGAGATTTAGGTTGTGAAGGGTATGTGGACCTTTTTAGATTAGCTCAGAATAGAAAAGAATTTAGAGCTGCGTCAAACCGACTTTAAGTAAGTTCGAAAACAAAACAAAAAAATAAAAATCAGTTAACTAAATGTCACCAGGACATAACTCACAATTAGTTAGAGGTCTGGCATGTTGGTAGCGTTTCGTTGCTTAAGCCTTACCATAACATATAATTTAATAAACGTCACCATGATATAGCTCACAATTAGGTAGCGGTCTGGCATGTTGGTAGCGATTTGTTGCTTAAGCCTTACCATAACATATAATTTAATAAACGTCACCTTGACATAACTCACAATTAGGTAGCGGTCTGGCATGTTGGTAGCGTTTCGTTGCTTAAGCCTTACCATAACAGATAATTTAATAAACGTCATCATGACATAACTCACAATTAGGTAGCGGTCTGGCATGTTGGTAGCGTTTCGTTGCTTAAGCCTTACCATAAGAGATAATTTAATAAACGTCATCATGACATAACTCACAATTAGGTAGCGGTCTGGCATGTTGGTAGCGTTTCGTTGCTTAAGCCTTACCATAACAGATAATTTAATAAACGTCATCATGACATAACTCACAATTAGGTATCGGTCTGGCATGTTGGTAGCGTTTCGTTGCTTAAGCCTTACCATAACAGATAATTTAATAAACGTCATCATGACATAACTCACAATTAGGTAGCGGTCTGGCATGTTGGTAGCGTTTCGTTGCTTAAGCCTTACCATAAGAGATAATTTAATAAACGTCACCATGACATAGCTCACAATTAGGTAGCGGTCTGGCATGTTGGTAGCGTTTCGGTGCTTAAGCCGTACCATAACAGATAATTTAATAAACGTCACCATGACATAACTCACAATTAGGTAGCGGTCTGGCATGTTGGTAGCGTTTCGTTGCTTAAGCCTTACCATAACATATAATTTAATAAACGTCACCATAACATAACTCACAATTAGGTAGCGGTCTGGCATGTTGACAGCGATTCGTTGCTTAAGCCTTACCATAACATATAATTTAACACTTTTCCTTTTGAAGCGGATAACCAGGTTATATTTCATTTCCTATAAATGGTAATCATGTAAACATGTTAGAGTTCTTTAACAACCATCAGGTTGCTAATATCTATGTAGAGCAAGCTGGATAGGAAAAAGATAGAAGGATATAGGAAGACCTTGACCAAACTATATTAGTCAAATTATTAGAAATTTAGGTTGTGAAGGGTATGTAGAGCTTTTTAGATTAGCACAGAATAGAAAAGAAGTTAGAGCTGCGTCAAACCGATCTTAAGTAAGGTCGAAAACAAAATGATGATGATAAACAGTCGTTTTCCTAAGTTTGTAAATGTAGCGTTTATAGGATCTATGGTACATCAATTTATTTCCCTGTATGATCTCCTAATATCCGTTAACGGCGACTATGTGGTTATTTACGGTGATAAGAGATGCTAATGTTGGAGCCCCATGTACATATTAGCCACTCAGTACATACGATTTTTATATGAAAAATTTTATTTGCTGCATTACCAAAAATATATTTTGTTTAACATCACCTTTTTTGTTTTACCTGATTTGTGTCATTAGAATGCATGCCTTTTAATCGACTCGAGATGAAAGTAGGCAATCCGAAATGCAGAGCTTCATACTATATTGCAGAAGATGTCCGTTTGCTAAAGAGAGTACATTACCAAATTAGTATAGAACACCGAAAAGCGCCACCCTTCTGGATTCTATTGGAAGTTACACTTTGCATTTTGTTTATATTGTTGCTCGGTGGTTCGAAGACATGTTATGACGAATATTTTTTTAGAAATCGTTTCTTGTGAAATATTTATTCGGACTTTATCCCTTTAATATGCCTGACAGTTGCATAGTCACTTCGTTATGATTTTTAGGCAAGTGATGTAACATTTCTAAAACATCGAATGTCTACATTAGTAGAGTATAATTGGGGCATCCACTACCTCATTTCCCCCAGAATCCCTCATTTCCCCACACATCTGGACCAAAAAGTTTTCTTCGACTAACCATTTTTCATCTTTCGAGATAAACCTATCTTAAATTTTTTATGTTTCGAGATAAATGAGCATCCTCATTTCCTCCCACATCTGAACCAAAAAGTTTTCTTCGACTAGCCATTTTTTTATCTTTCATCTGAACCAAATACTTTTCTTTGTCTAGCCATTGCATCTTTCGAGATAAACCTATCTTGTTTGGTATCAATCAATATTAGAATTTTCTCAGCTACCCGAATCTTTAGGAATTTTTTAGATTGCATCACCCCCAAGGGAGCTACCCCAATTTTAAGATTTCTTACCTGTAGCGACTTTTGAGCGTTCTTATAAATTTTCTTAGTCACGCGATACATCTTGTTAGCTTAGAATTTTATGCACATCCCGAATCTGCAAACAGATTTAAAATCGGACTACTCCTTACAAAGTTACACTTTAAGCTCTCAAACCTCTAAATTTTACTCTTTGCTTTATAAGCAAAACTAACAAATACTTTTCTTTGTCTAACCAATGCATCTTTCGAGATAAACCTATCTTGTTTGGTATCAATCAATATTAGAATTTTCTCAGCTACCCGAATCTCTAGGAATTTTTCAGATAGCACCATCCCCCAGGGAGCTACCCTGATTTTAAGATTTCTTACCTGTAGCGACTTTTGAGCGTTCTTATAAACTTTTTTAGTCACGCGATACATCTTGTTAGTCTAAAATTTTACGTACAATCCGAATCTGCAAACAGATTTGAAATCGGACTACTCCTTGCAAAGTTACCCTTTTAAAGCTCCCAAACCTCTACATTTTGCTCGTCTATGACATATGCTTAAACCAAACAGCTCCAAAAATCTAAAACCGCAAGGATTTTAGAAACGACTCCTTTATAAGCCATAAGTGCTTAGTATTTAAAATCATTTTTTCAAACAGTAATGTGCTTTTCTCAGAATGTTGCAAAAACCCATGACTTAAAATTTTTTCTGGTTTTAACATAATTACATGTACAATGCTAAATAGTTGGAAAATACATAGACAAGGACAAACTAATCGCTTTACAATTATGTGACGTATAGTGAAGGTAGCGTAGAGGACAAACTAATTGCTTTACAATTATGTTACGTAAAGTGAAAGTAGCCTTTCTTTTTATTAATTAGCAGCTATGTGATTTGAAAAATACAATAGATATGCTCAATGCTAAATGCTTGGAAAATACAAGTCGTTTCAAATCAATTTCTTAACGAGCATGTGAATCACATGTGAAAACTGTATATAATTTCTTTTCTTGGACTTTCTATTAATTATGTTTGTGTATTAGAAATTGATTAATAATTGCAGGATACAAATTTTAAATAAACACTTTGCTAAGGGAACACCGAACTTGTTGTATACAGAATACTTACTAATAAAGCAATTTAATTTTAAATAACTTCTACGCCATATTTTTCGAAAATGGCATGCTTTGGAAACAATCGAAGATTACCGAAGACACTCGAAGAGTGCACAAACGCGGTCAGTAAACCATAATTAATAATCGCCTTTATAGGTTCCACATTTCGACCATTTCCCAATGACTTTAATTTCTTATTAGAGAGAATTTTATTCTCCCACGCACTGCTACGTAGTTGCATGTCCATTCCTTTGGAGGTATATGCTCGTTATAGGTTGTAGCACCCTGCGGTTTTACTTAACTACACTTTGAGAGATCCCTTTAATCTTTTTTAATCGTGTCCTTCTCGCGTACAATACAGTAGGACTTAGCCTTACTACCTACAAATTCTAACACCAAGTCACCGTTAAACTCGTCTTTAAATTTCCCCACAACTTTTGTTAACATGCGGTATATTGTGTTTATTATTTCCGCGTACACCACTTTAAACCTAAAAATAAAAACAGGATAGTTTAATACGTCTATTAATAATTTATGGTAATGTTGGCGATACAAATATGTAAAACAAACTTTATCAAGAAATATGTTTTAATAGAATACATACATGTATTGATAACATCTATAAACCGCTGTGGTAACCAGAGTCTGGCGAATCTGGGATAGCCAAATCTCTAAACATTTGCGCAAGCGATTGCCTTGCAGTTGCATCTTTTAAGTACTGAATGGGGAAACATTTAATAAGTTCCAACACTGTCAAGTAATTTAAATTGCTGCAATCATTAGACAGAGAAATACTGGCACTGCTCTCTCCTCTAATAACGTTTGAACCCTTTCTTCCTCCGTCGTATTTCCACATACTTTTTATATCACCAACAAATTTTTCGTAAAATTCTGGAAAGTTTCAACACCTTAACTCAACCATTATAAAACAGATCAATTCTCGCAAATTTAATAGCTTGATGCACTCGTACGCAGGTAGCACAATAACATTCCCATCTTTCGTAATCTCCATATTATATAAATTCTCTTTTCAAAATTGTTCTAAAACCATATACTTCTATTAAAGGCTGTGCTCAGCTGCAATTTGAAATCTTGATCCAATTGCATGTCAACAACATCGTTTCCAGTAGTCAGATCATTTAATCGTACTTGTTTTGAGTCTTGAGCAAATTGGTGAATTTGAAATTCCACTTGAAAAGTACACAATTTCTTCCAATCGAAGTAAGAGAATGTTATCGTAGAATCAGCACACATACCACTACAGCAAATCACTTGGATGGTAGGTTGAAGACCACCATATAAATCAAAACCAACTTCTAATATATGGTGGTGATAATTTGGAGGAAATTCGCCTAACCTATAGGTTGACTTACCAACTAGTTGGTTGATATTTAATTGTGGTACTCGCACATCACTTGTAACGTCAACACAAGAAAAATCCATCTTTTATTTATAATTTTAATCAAACTCGATGATACTTTGACGACTAATGCACTGGAACATGGCTCTCGCCTTTATGCCGATGGTCGAGCGTGCGCAGCTCCTTATTATATTAGTTGGCGTTATATGCAAGTCTTGACTGGAAAAGTGACGTCTATAATTGTTTTATAGTGGGTTTTACCTGTATGTATTTAACCACCAACGCCATTTTTAGAATTATTAAACAAAATTACTCTTAGCAGTATTTTTAATATACCATCGTGTAAGATTTCAATTATTATTATGTTTTTCCTCAGGTTTTCAAATCCTCGGAATTTTTCCAAATCGAATGACACCTTACTGATTTGCAGAATAACCTTGCAAGCACCGTATATAATTCATCTTTAATCTATTTCTAAACCGTATCGCTCTGTCTTTTGAGATAAATCCCTGGTGTGTCCCACAATCGACTTCCTTTCCACCCCAAACACGTTGACACTGATGTTGTTTAATTCCTCGAACCGGTGTATATCCTTTATGGATATCGGGAACTGCAGTCCTGTCAAATTGAGAATGGTGCTGTAATGGGTAGCTACCGACCCTTTGCGGATTGTGAGCACTGAGTAGAGCGCAGCTATCACGCACCAGGCAAAGCATGCGTTGTCGTCATTTTGTATATTAATAACAGCTCTGGTGTTTCGAACCCATTTGGGGAGCTCGATGTATGAGGATCCACGCAAAGGGTTGTACTTGTTTACATTAATCTCCAAGTAGAACGCCTGTTTCAGAGTCCATCCTAAAATTTAAAAAATTAGAAAAAATAAATTATTGTAGAAACTTACCAGAATCTCGTTCTTGAAATTCGTCAGACTTAGCCGACATCCTCTCCACAAAGGAGTTGTAGACATTTCCTAGGTTGCTGGATGAGGTGACCACAACATTTCGGGTGTTGAAAGATTTCACGTCGTCAACACCCTCTGCCGCAGCCATCTTGGTGTAACCACCAAACACCTCCAGGTTCACCTTTAGGGAGGTGTGGATTGCCCGCTGTTTCTCGACTAAGGTTATGAATCGTTCCCGTTGATTTTGCAAGAATTCCAACAGACCTAGAAATAACTAAGTTAAACACTAAATACTTATAAAAAAAATACGTACTTGTAGAGTCGACATTACTAATTCTGTATGTAGCGATTCGACTTTTGAATGCAGTCGCTACCACTTCTACACCCCATCCAGGACACGGCTAGCATTAGCTTTGTGCTCGTTCGACCGTTGGTGGGCTGCCAAGTTGGCAACATCCACATCGCACTCAACGCATCTCCGCAATCTTTTGGGGTAGGCTCCTCAACGGTCGGTGCAGCAGCTCGTTTGACTCAGATGGGCCGGCAATTGGTTCCACCACACAATGCTTGACATCCTTGTGACGTTTAAGGTTGTCCTTACGAGTGAAGGATACCGGGCACACATCGCAGGCGAACAAGCCCTTTTGGTTTCGGAGACAAACCCATGTTGCTGGAGCAGATGTCTCTTCAAATGATCGTTTCTGGAAAAGCCACCCCCGCAGACGTTGCAGACAAAGGAAGACATTTTTCTATAAAGAAATTAAAAAACTGGTTAAAGACTTTATAGCTGTTGTAACTAGCCGAAGACTAAACAGATACTGAATTATATTGCATTGCACGGTGCTTTTATACCCTGTTGGTATAATTAGCTAGTTTACTTTTAAAACCCAGCGTCGTTTAACCTTGAGTAACATTTCATACCAGTCTATTCATGTCGGTGAAAATCAATTAGCTAGTTTACTTTTAAATTAGGTGAAACCCAGCGTCGTTTAACCTTGAGTAACATTCCATACCAGTCTAATCACACCAGTAAAACCTAATATTCTTAACTAACCTTGAATCGGATTACAAACCTAGTTCATGCCTGTCGGTGAAAACCAATTAGCTTCTTGCTTACGCACTACATGTATAATTATCCGAGAACAATTTACGCATGCGCAACAACAACCCTGAAACATTTAAAAGGATGACGCGCATAGCATCCTCTCAGTCATCTCGGTGAAATCAGTGCAAAGCAATGGAGTCTGCAGATGTTAATGATGCACAAGTTTCGTATACCGAAAATCTGATTAATAAGTTTACGTATAGTTTAAGTGAATTGGGTGAACACCCTCATAATGTGGAAATTGGGTTTGTTATAAACCAGACAATAAAACCCGTATTACGATTGGTGTGTAGCAAGAAATATTGTGGCAGCCATGTTCTGAATTGACATACGAAAATTGGTCAGCATTTACAAATTTTCAAGTGGAATTTCAAATCAACGTATTTTCCCGTGACGTGCTAAACACTCGATTAAATGGTGCACCTGAAATGGAAGATCTACACATACAACTAGGAGGACCGTTCTTTATCACTCTGTCGCCAGTGTATGGAACAACCGTGGACGAAACGTTCCAGTTAAAAATAATAATGGGTGATAGCTCGATAGTTATAAATGAATTGGAGTGCCGTAAACTATCCCATATGCGAGAATTGTTTGAGTATCAACTTAAACAGTTGGAAAGTCGTGACTTCCCAGCATTATACAGCGAATTAGTAGGGTTTGTTGCTAATTCTAATTTAAATGAGGGCGATGGGTTTAATACTCTGACAGAAGGGAGAAACGAATTAAAATCTTGAGTTGAGGCGAAGTTCGAATTGGAAATATTTTATTCTACAACGAATTGAATCAGAGCGCCCTAAATGCATTGGAGCTGGTTATATGTTTTCCAGATATATTTGTGCGAGACGTGATACGTACAAGAACATTAGTGGAAATGTTTAGACGTTTAAATTTGTTGGAATCTGAAGATTCTGGTTATGGTGATAACTAGAAAGAGTATTTTATAAAAGACAGTCCAAAAGACGTGGATGTAAATGTATTGTTATTATAAATAAATTGTAAATTTTTGAAAAGTATAAATAGACTCGTTGTTGTTTTTTATTTAGTATAGTTTGAGATTTTTTGAGTAAACACATGATTATCTGTTCTGGAGAGGATTAATCAACAGCGCTATAAACAGGTTACCGTTTGAGCTGCATATTCCAGGTTATCAGTACTGCGGGCCTGGTACAAAGTTGGATGAGCGCTTAGCAAGAGGTGATCCTGGAATAAACGAATTAGATAAATTGTGTAAAGACCACGACATTGCATACCCAAGTACCCCTGACGATCTTCCAGCCAGACACCGAGCAGATAAAATTTTAGAAGAAGAAGCCTGGGGAGAGTTAAGTCTAAAACGCAAAGTTAGGGGAAAAGCCGCAGCTTGGTTTGTGACAAACGCTATGAAAGCGAAGAGAAAATGGGTATGGGTTAAAGAAGAAAATAAGTTTCAAAGGCGGATTTTGAAGAAAATACGATCCGCAGTAGACCGAGTTGGTTCCGACAACTTGAAAAAGCTGTTAGATGTTGGTATTCTAATTGGAAAAAATCATAAAAGGAGCCGGTGGGGAAAGCAAAATTAAAGTCCCACGTATTATACCCGTTCCACAGAAAGGAGGTTTTCACCATTGATTCCGATATTCGCTGGACTAAGTGCCCTAGGAGCGCTAACAGGTGGTGCTGCGGGGATAGCTAAAGCAGTAAATGATGTCAAGACAGCCAACGAACAGCTTAAGGAGAGCGAACGACACAACAGATCTATGGAAGCCATTACTGTTGGGAAAAAGGAAATGGAATGTTTTAAAACCATACAAAAAGGCACAGCATTATTCTTGAAACCATACAAACAGGGGCGTGGCATTTGTAAAAAGTATCAAAAACTAAGCAAGTTACCTCGAAGAGCTCTCACCGATGTAGATATAAGGAAACACGCATCTAACATTCCTCATTTTCGCAACGTCTTTTCTAGAGATCAGTTACAGAAGATTAGACCGCATGTCAACGAGTCGGGAGTGATTAATTTGGATACCACCAAAGGTTCGGGTACACATTGGTGGGGTACCGAAAACGTAGAAATAGTGTGTATTACTACGATTCGTTTGGAGACTTGAGACCGCCGGAAGAAGTAAAGAGATATTTTCGAGGTTGTAAAATTTACTACAACAGTGCACCGGAGCAGACTTACAACACATACAATTGTGGACATTTAGTGTTAAAGTTTCTTAGTGACAATGGCTAAAACAGTGAGCGTGTTCGGGTATGGTAATGTCATATCGACAGGATCCATTTACCCACCAATTAAATTGAAACAAGATGGTGAATATGCTTTGGGTCTAGTGGGACTGTACACTTGTAACACTGTGCAAAACATACATCCAGGAAACAACAACTTATACTTTAACGATCCAGAGCATCGCAAAATAACCATTGAACCTGGATCATACGAATTAGAAGAAATAAATGCATATATACAGGACGTCTTCAAAAAATGGTTCAGTCAGAAGCCGGACATCAACGAGAACATTGAAAATATTTTAAACTGAGTGCCAACAATAATACATTAAAGTGTTCTATACGAAGCAGTATACCGATTGATTTTGGAGCAAACCGTAAAAACAATATTGGAAGCATCTTGGGGTTTACCAACCGCAAATTGGCTGCAGATACCGTACATATCGCTAATCAGCAAGTGAACATAATATCGGTCTCAAACATTTTTGTGGAAACCAATATCACCAGCGGATCGTTCAGAAACAATTTTCTTACGCACAGCATATTCGAATTCAGTCTATCTGTACCACCTGGGTATAATCTGGAAAAGGAACCTAACCACGTCATATATTATCCGCTGAGCGTGACAGAAATTGATAATATTACAATCAGACTAGTCGATCATTTGGGTGAATTGGTAAACTTTTCACCGGAAACATACACCTGTGTAAGACTGGAAATAAAAAGTAGTTGAAAATGCCTATCGATTTTGTATATAAAGCACGCTACAACGCCCCAGACGAGCAATAGTGAATACGACGTCAAAGCGTCAAGTTGTCGAGAGACTTACAGCAGAAGAAATACGTTTCTTAAAATCTTTGGGTTTAGAAGTTATAAATGATGGGGGGCAGAAGTAAACGCAGCTTAGATCTCCACGGTGATGAAAACGTTAAACTTGGAAGGCTTAAGTATGAGGACGTACCCAAATTGGATGTGTTTGGAGGTTATAAATTAGACGAGACCATAATAAAGGAAGATTATTATACATATCTTCCTTTACATTGAACGCAGAAAACAACGATCGAATTTCAATTGAAATCCAGAGCAGTGATAACATCACATACCCTCATGAAAGTTTCATATTTATAAGGGGGACCTATAAACCTACGGAAACATTAAGAGAAGCGTCAACAACTGTAGACCCGATTAGAGCAGCAGAACCAGACCCTAAAGCTTACGAGTTTACTAGAAATGCACCATATTTTCTGTTTGAGGAAATTCAATACAAATTGGGTAATAATCAAATAATAGATGTCTGCCGAATCCCTGGAATTACAAGAACTATTAAAGGTTTAGTATCCATGGAAGAATCAGAAACAAAATCTATTACACATACCGGGTGGAAGCCCGATACCATATTCCAAGATGGACGGTTTAGTTGTGCTATACCGCTAAAACCATTTTGGGTTTTTGAAGATTACAAGAAAACTATCGTCAACATGCCTCAAGAGCTGATTTTAATCAGATCCAAGTCGGACGTAAATTGCTACAAGTCGATTGGAAATACAGTAACGTTCAAAATACAACGTATTTCATGGGAGGTTCCGCATATAACATTAAGCGACTTTGCCAAGGCATCGCTGCTTTCGGAAATGCAAAATCAATCATCTATAATGGTTGCATTCAGAAATGGGAACTACACGAATTACCATCTCTAACACAATCAAAGTCACAAGTATGGAGAATTAAAGTATCGAATGAAACAGAGAAGGCTCGGTGGATATTACTGGCGCTGCAAAATGGAAAATATGATAAGAAAGAAGAAAATGCGTCAAGCTTTACGAATGCCAACATAACCAATGTCAAAGTGTTTTAAACTCCAGATGTTCCCTCAAGGTCGATTAAATTTGGATTTCGAGCAGAATGACTACTTGCCGGCGTACCTGTCTTATGCATCTTTTATGGAAAAATACTACCCGAACAAATCGTCAAATAAATGTTTAATGGACTACAACAGGTTTAAGGAATCACCTGTTTTGTAATCGACTGTCGTCATCAATTTGAAAGCATCAAGGATGCAACGGTTGATGTAAGAATGGAATTAGAAGCTTCAAGAAATTTTGAATCATCGATGAAGGCTTATGCTTTAATTATACATGACTCTATGTTTGAATATAATCCGTTTACGGAAATTGTTAATAGATTTATTCGCAATTAAATATTTTGTATATATTTTTAATAAAATTGTATAAAATCTATGTTGTTTTAATATTAATAAGATTTTTTGGTGATCCAACGCAGTTTCTCACGTACTCCGGTGTACGCCTAAGCACGCCTGTGCCCATGCGCGCCACTGCGCGTGCACACCCCTGCCCATGCGCGCCCTGCGCGTGCGCACCTGCCCATGCGCGCCCCTGTGCGTGCACACCCCTGCCCATGCGCGCTGCCCATGCGCACCCCTGCCCATGCTGGTATATAAGGGAATATTATTTTCAATTTGAATCAGTTTAAACTTATATTTGAAAGATGTACACCAAGGAATCTTTAGAGAAAGCGGTTAGTGAAATACAAAAGGGTATAAGTGTTAACTCTACAAGTAGGTTATATGGTATACCCAGAAGAACGTTAAGCAGGCATTTGAATCTCCGTAAACCTCAAAAGAAGAATGGTGCTCCTAGGTCGGAAAATGTGAGAGACATGGGTGATGCTATACAAGAAGTTAAAATACCTATAGAGAATTATGATAACTTTGCTATTGCTAGTGCAAGAGAGGATGGTAAACATGGTTCATTGTTCCCGTCTAACATACGAGCTATCTTCGCGGGACCATCGAGTTGTGGAAGACCAACGCTTTAATATCTCTGATCCTGCACGAGAACGGTCTTAGATTTCAAAATGTCTATGTATTTTCGAAGAGTTTGCATCAACCGAAATACGAATTGTTAAGAAACGTTTTACACCATTAAAAGAAGAAATTGGGTACCATGAGTTTGAAAATTACGATGATTTGATCGAACCCAGAGATACCAAAGAAGATTCAATTATGGTTTTCGATGATATACCTGTAAACGAGCAAAGTAAAATCACTCAATTTTTCTCGTTCGGCCGACATAAAGCAATAGATTCGTTCTATCTATGTCAAACTTACGCTAGTGCCTTAAAACATAGACTCAGAGATAACGCCAATGTAATCGCATTATGGAAACAGGATGATACAAACCTTCGCCATATCTTTTCGGATCATATAAGTGGTGACATGACATATCCGAAATTTAAAGAAATGTGTTTACAGTGTTGGGGTGACTCAAAACATAATTTTATAACTGTTGTGAAAGATTTTGATTTGGATAATGGTCGATATAGGAAGAATTTCGACGAGTATATAAATATTTAACATTATTCAAAAAGTTAGTTCCCATCCAAAGTCCGATGATGACGGACGTTAACAATTTTATTGTAATAAACGTAAGTCTTCATTTATGCAGGATTCTGTACGAAAGAATTTTGCGGTATACAAAAGGGAGACGCTACATCTCAGCAAAAATTCAAAGAAGTGCACAAACAATTGATCGATCCACTGCAAATAACCGCTTCCCAGTTGCAATCGATCACCGAAAAATTCCTATACCTACAACAAAGGTTAAAGTCGAAAACATGGAGGTACCTATAAAGAAAATTAAGCAACTCGTTCCAGAAGAACCGTTCCATCTTTACTATGCAGATGTGTTAGCTAGAGACGAAGACGAAAATATTGACAAATCAATTTATGGAGTAAAGTATAATGCGGAAACCGACTCATGGAGTTTGTGGAAAAGTGTATTGATAATTAACCTGAAACTAGCGATATAACATTAAATAATGTGATATATCCAGGTACGAGGGTTTATACAATCTGCTGGTTTACAAAGACATCAGCCCCGAAGATGGTGATTTCAATTTGCATGAAGATTTGCCGAATTACTTGGAAATGATCAAATCTGCCTCGATTTTGAGAAGAAAGTTTAACCCATTTGCGGTGCACGATTTAAGCGGGTTCCCAACAAATAACAAAAGTTTAACAAATATGTGCAAAATATCTCACCGAATTTCGGAGGAATCCTGAAAGAAAACAGCCAAAGAGAAGAAAACAGTCCAAGGGAGCGGGTTTAGGCTTTTCTAATCGGTTTTACAAAAGTTTAAATTCAAAGCCGGTGCAATATGTCTACTGGAATAATGTACATGAACTTGTAGATCGGCTGAGATTGTTGAACGCATCCAACCGAGCTGGAAATACAAGCGAGGAAAACATTAACGAGATGGTGTCCATAATAGAAGAGTTGAGAGAAGAAGGTATAATACAGTGAGCTCAGTAAATAATTACACAGTTTCAAAATGCCTATCGAACGCTTCGGACGTTCAGAGCGTAAAGATGCTGATATTCGGCGCGGTCCTCCAGGTCGAGGATTTGTGCTAACGTTGGATGGTGATGGGTACGATATGCAGCAAAGAAGGTTAGTTGATGTAATGGACCCGAAAGAAGATAGTGATTGTGTTAATCAGAGAAGCACTATAGTATTCAAGTCTGGAGAAGAAACAATTAGTTTTCGTAAAAGAAGACTAGTGGATGTAATGGATCCTAAAGAAGATAGTGATTGTGTTAATAAGAAATCTGTAATCAAGCTCGTGAATCAAGCCTTTTCATACTGTCTAAAAGTTCTGATGATATACAGCGTAAAGATAAAGCCTTCAATGCAAGAAACCAGCGTATCGCAATGCTTGCTCAACCAGTTGAGCCATCTGATGCAGTTAATAAACAGTATGTAAATGAAAAATTGGATAAGCTTGTATCTGACTTTAAAACGTTTATACAGTTTTTATTAATTTGACTGCAACTTCTGAGACAAATGAGAAGGAGCTCGGTCTTGCAATAGCATCGATTTACGAAGCGTCACCAGCAGCTATAAAAACAAATACTACAAACCAAAGCTTCAGTTTATGTCAAAGGTGCAATTGGATAAAGATAACCCTATTAGTTTAGCAACAGTGTTAAGCAAAATGAGTAAAGAAATCATCGTTAAGGAATTATTTAAACCTGCAAGAAAAATTTTCAGCGTCGTCATACAAATCTGAAACATGTGAAACGTGATCTTATCCAATCGGACTTGTGTGAAATGCAACCTTACTCGCGTGTGAACAATGGGTACAGATATATTATAATAGCAGTGGACTGTTTCACAAAATATGCTTTAGCTGAACCTTTAAAAATAAAACTGGATCAGAAGTCACAAATGCTATGAAAAAATATTGGACAAAATGCTGCAAGGAGAAAATAACGTAAAATCAATCTACAAACGGATTTTGGGAAAGAGTACTACAACCGCTGTTTTAAAATCTTATGCAAAAATATAAGATAAACCATTACTCTACGTATTCCGCAATCAAAGCTGGCATGGTTGAGCGGTTGATTAGAACAATCAAAACAAATTGTACAGAAGATTTTACTTGCAAGGCAGTCATAAATGGGTGAATATTTTGCCTAAGGTTATGGAAGAATACAATAATACACCGCATCGGGCTATTAACATGACACCTATGGAGGCAGAAGAACATCCGAAAGAATAAAACTTTACACCGCTAACAGCGTTTCTAAAAGTTACAAGTATAAGGTTGGAGACATTGTGCGTATATCAAAATATAAAGCAGTATTCGATCGAGGATTTCACCCAAACTGGAGTACAGAACTATTCAAAATTGTTAAAGTACAAAAACGAGACCGACAACCTATCTGCTACAAGATTTGGAAGGTCGGCCAATTCTAGGTGCTTTTACGGCGATGAAATTCAGCTCACAGCAGCACCCGACACGTACTTAGTGGAAAAGTTTTACGGAAACGGAAGCACGGGCGCGAATTATTAGTGTCGTGGTTGGGGATGGTAAAAGTTGGATTAAGAAAACAGACTTGCTTTAGTATCATCCAAATAATTACCTAGATGAAAAAATCATAAAAGGAGGGAGTAAAGTCCCTTAACTGGATATATGGAGAGATTTGCTTAGAACCCCATTCCCATCTGTGATTTGAAGCAGGAAGCATGTGTTTCATAATCGATTTACAAGGATATCAATACAAAACTAGTGATTTCTATTGCAAGGAGATTGCCATTTTGGATGTAGCGAATAATATAATATGGCATGAGATACTGGACATGGCTGTGGAGTATAACACCCTAAGTGATGATTTCAAAAAGCAAGTTCAGTGGTTAAAGCAAAGAATCCATGGGCTTAGCTGGGATGGACAGTCCACAAGTGGATATACAAATGTAGGCGATTTGCTGAAAGAAGTCATACCACCCAATGCTACAATCTATGTTAAAGGCGAACAGAAAAGGCAGTTACTCTCAAAATATTTATCAAACAACATTTTAAACATGGAAAGTGTTTTCTCACTTCCAAAGCTCAAAGAATTAAGAAGATTCGGTAATAGGTACAATCACTGTTTAAACCATTGTTTGAATAATTTAAGCTGTTCTAAAGAAAACGTATTGTTATTGAGGTCTTTTTGTTTAATGTATTAAATTTTAATAAAATATTTTGTCAGAATTGTTTTTATTCTAGCAAAAGCATACCTTTAAAATTTGGAAAAGTATATCTGTAAAACAGCGCATTACTTTGGAAAAATTAATGTTTTAAAATACAAATAAGAACCAATAACAGAATACATAATAATTGGTGTTTGCAAATAAATTCAGTTCTACTTTAATAATATTTTAATAATACTTACCCTTAAACCTTCAAAACTTTCCACAAAAGAACTACACGAAACGACGGTTTAAAATTTCGACGGGTTTTACACAAAGCGTGTGAAACTAATAGAATTTTTTTCTAATTACACCGCGTTATATACGTTTGAAATCCGTTAATTACACTACTAAATGACGTTTGTATTTTCCCCAATCGAGGCCAAAATAGAGTGCTCATTGTATGATTAATAAACCCGGGAATTTTCTAATGGGTGGCATTGAGCATATCTATTGTATTTTTCAAATCACATAGCTGCTAATTAATAAAAAGAAAGGCTACTTTCACTTTACGTAACATAATTGTAAAGCAATTAGTTTGTCCTTGTCTACATATTTTCCAACAATTTAGCATTGTACATGTAATTATGTTAAAACCAGAAAAAATTTTAAGTCATGGGTTTTTGCAACATTCTGAGAAAAGCACATTACTGTTTGAAAAAATGATTTTAAATACTAAGCACTTATGGCTTATAAAGGAGTCGTTTCTAAAATCCTTGCGGTTTTAGATTTTTGGAGCTGTTTGGTTTAAGCATATGTCATAGACGAGCAAAATGTAGAGGTTTGGGAGCTTTAAAAGGGTAACTTTGCAAGGAGTAGTCCGATTTCAAATCTGTTTGCAGATTCGGATTGTACGTAAAATTTTAGACTAACAAGATGTATCGCGTGACTAAAAAAGTTTATAAGAACGCTCAAAAGTCGCTACAGGTAAGAAATCTTAAAATCAGGGTAGCTCCCTGGGGGATGGTGCTATCTGAAAAATTCCTAGAGATTCGGGTAGCTGAGAAAATTCTAATATTGATTGATACCAAACAAGATAGGTTTATCTCGAAAGATGCATTGGTTAGACAAAGAAAAGTATTTGTTAGTTTTGCTTATAAAGCAAAGAGCAAAATTTAGAGGTTTGAGAGCTTAAAGTGTAACTTTGTAAGGAGTAGTCCGATTTTAAATCTGTTTGCAGATTCGGGATGTGCATAAAATTCTAAGCTAACAAGATGTATCGCGTGACTAAAAAAATTTATAAGAACGCTCAAAAGTCGCTACAGGTAAGAAATCTTAAAATTGGGGTAGCTCCTTGGGGTGATGCAATCTAAAAATTCCTAAAGATTCGGGTAGCTGAGAAAATTCTAATATAGATTGATACCAAACAAGATAGGTTTATCTCGAAAGATGCAATGGCTAGACAAAGAAAAGTATTTGGTTCAGATGAAAGATAAAAAATGGCTAGTCGAAGAAAACTTTTGGTTCAGATGTGGGAGGAAATGAGGATGCTCATTTATCTCGAAACATAAAAATTTAAGATAGGTTTATCTCGAAAGATGAAAATGGTTAGTCGAAGAAAACTTTTGGTCCAGATGTGTGGGGAAATGAGGGATTCTGGGGGAAATGAGGTAGTGGATGCCCCAATTATACTCTACTTACATTTAATTGCTGGTAGAATTCTTACCCTGGCCAATGATTTCCAAACAACCGACGTATCGTTTCTCACAAAAACAATGTACGAGATTGTATATTCGGAAGAATTTTGAACCTGCGACTTGATATTTACATCAATGGTGGTAAAGGGATAACAATTTCCGTTAATCTAGACAGCTGACGTCAGAGGAAAACTAAAGAAAGGAGCAAGCAGATAACTTTAAGATGCTGTCAGGTCATCATTTCCAGGAATGAAATGTATCTTGTGTTATTAAATGCCCTTTTTATGCAGCTTTCGGATCACTTTAAAAAGTATTTAACCTGCTACTATTATTGATAATCCGAATAATATTGAAATTTGATATGCAGTTGCTATTATAAGCGTATAGATGCTAAAAATTTGCAATTAAATGTACATGCTTAGGCTAATTTGATTATCAACGTATATAGCAATTTTTGAAATGTTGGTCATTTAAATTAAAAATAGGCGGAAGGCGTTTGTATAAAATATGCATCTAAGCAAGTGACTCCTAGATAGAAAACAATAATATTATATCCGTACCTGTCGTTATAAACGATTAATCGATTATTACTTTAGAAACATGCGTGGATATTTTAAAGCTCTCTATCTCAGAAATGGTGTAGTTATAAATATATTTTTGGTAAAGAAGTTCATCAATTTTAACTAATTATTAATACATATGACAACCTGTTTTAGTGAGTGATGAAATGAATTTCAGGGGATGGTTGGTGCCTTTGTTTATTATAATTTATTGCCTTTGCAATTTCTAAATAGACCTGCGTCATTACCATTTGTGACGTCAAATTGCGGCGACGTTTCCACTACCAAAATCCTATTACCACATGACTATAATAGCGCAATCGATAGAATACAGAGATTGAAAATATTTAATAGCAGATGACGAATGTGATTTGTTTCTTTTAAAAGAGTATTTTTTAGGATACATTTCTATCGACAATATTGCAGATTAAAGTCATTAATTAACAATATATTTTATTTATTTCTATATTTTTACCACTGAGCATATTTTAAATATAATTTTATGGCCATTAGTATATTATACCAGACACGGAATAATAACCACAGTTATTCAAGAGGTTATGTTATTGGAATTATAATTTAAACGTTTTGATTACACAAATCTAAAAAGAAAAAGTACAAAATTACAATACCATTTGTAAGTAAAATTCTCATTAACTTTGAATAATTAAGATATATCGCTTTAAAATAACCTTTTAGATTTCTTTGAAACCATTTACAAAGACTAAAGTAATGTTATGTACAATGCAAACGAAGGATTTAACACTTTCAAATCACCCTAAAATTTGTGGTGACCATTTTATTTATGATTATTAGTATGTAACTGGATTGAATATGTCATGTTTTCAAAGCATTTCCAACAACTAAAACAATGTATAAGGATAAAGGTTTTATATGAACCAACTTTGAATTCTGTTGTTGAAGTATGCCATTATTCAAGAATAGAATAACTGTTAGAGGATTGTTAATGTTCCCAGTAAAAATCTAAAATTGCGAGTTATCTCCACAGTCAGTGTCATGAGCTAAAAATGAAAACCTTATAACCAAAAGGTTCAACGACTAATCATTTCGATGAAATTCTTAAAGATATAAACAGCAGTTTGTTAAATATTCAAAAGCATGAAGGGAAAATATCTTCCAAAAAATAGGCATTTGCTTTATTACTTTTCGCGACCACATAATTGTTGCAGGTAACGGAGTAGTTCGAAACAAATAATTCAATATACAATTTACCATTTTTTGTAGACTGGTGTAATATAAAAACTTTAACCTTACCTGTATTTAGCACCTCCACAGTTTAAGCTAGTGTAACATTGACCAGTTCGTCACCAGTGTGTTTATTACAACCATTGAAATTGAAAGCTTTTGAAGTTGTTAGGATACCTAAAATCCAATATCCTGAAGATGAATTTGCAGCCCATGTTTTAAAGACAAATCACTCAAGAATTTAACGAGTATTAAAAGCTTATAATTTAAAAATTATATATATATATATATATATATATATATATATATACAGGGTGTCCACATTTTTATTGCACACTATAGGAATATCCTGAACTATAAGAGATACAGTGGTGGTTAAATTAGACAAAAGTTACCTACCTATGAAGGTATTTTATAGCTGATCTTGAACTACAAATGTTATCCATAGATTGCTAGATATTGGCTAAAATACCAATTTTGCGATTTTCAACTTTTCTTAATAACTTGGTTGTTATTATAGTTAGAAGTATGAAATTTGGTATGGTAACATAAGACATAATTTTGCATTTAATGACCGTTTACAAAATGTTCTAGATCTATTGCATTTTTTGTGTCGATAGTCAACTTTTTTTTTTATGGCCGCCATATTGGATTTTTACATCAACATGTAGAAAAAAAATTTGCAATTTCAACAATGTAAAACACATCATTAATTTTTTAGAATAACAATATTAAGACACAAAAACGGTTTTTGTAGAAGGTCTAACCTATAAATAATAATGGAAAGTTAACTACCACAACTTGAAGTTACAGTAAATGTTCATAGTGTTTACCATGCTGTTCCAGACACAAGCGAACCCTTTTATTCATCTGCGCAATAGCATTTGATATGGAATCTTGATTAACCGATTCTAATGCACTTCTTATTTTTTGCTGCAAGTGTTGGACACTATTAGACGGAGTATTATAAACTTTATTTTTTACATCTCCCCATAGAAAAAAATCCAGCGGGTTCATACCAGGCGAACGAGGTGGCCACGAAATAGCACCATTCTTTCCGATCCAACTTTGAGGAAATCGCTCATTTAAATACTGCGTTACTAACCTAAAATTATGAGGTGGTGCGCCATCATGTTGAAACCAGCGTAAGTTTCTAATTGCTTCTAACGGTAGTTCATCTAAAAATTCTTCAAGAGCATTAATTAAAAAATCTAAATATTTCTCTCCGTCTAAATTCCCTTGTATGAAATAAGGGCCTATTATTCGGCCATCGAAGATTCCACACCAAACATTCACAGAAAACGAACTTGATTCTTTACTTCCAGCAACAAATGTGGATTTTCTGTAGAATGGTAGTGCTTATTTCACGATTAAACATTCCACAATTTGAAAATGTAGATTCGTCGGTCCACAGAATTTTATTCGCAAACTGTGGATCATTGTCTAATTGAGTAATAAACCACCACAAAATGCTAATCTTCTTTCCGAATCTCCTATATGGAGATTTTGTACTGGCAAGTATTTGTAGTCATGGTATTTATGTCTCTTAATAATATTATTTACTGTACTTTTGAGACATTGCAGTCACGTGCAAAAGATCTGCACGATCCAGTAGGGTTAACATGTAAATGTGCTAATACATTAATGTCGGCATTCGCTTCTACCTTTTTAAGATATTTACCTCTTGATTCGTTAATAGAGCCGCTGTCGGACATGTTTTTACATATTCTATAAAACAATGTACGATTTGGTTGGCATCGTTCAGGGTACAGATTATGATACTTGCGGGCAGCTTCTGTAGAATTTCTGCAACTTTTGATATACAAGTCGTACATGTCTTTCTTTTCGTTTATCGAGTACCGCACCATATTTTAACCAAATTTTGATTTAAAACTATTAATAACAAAACTGATTATTGCAAACAATGGAACAGTTTAGAATTACTTGTATTTGACAGCAACACACTGGATCTTTTTTACAAAAACTGTTTTCGTGTCTTAATAATGTTATTTTAAAAAATTAATGATAAGTGTTTTACAGTGTTGAAATTGTAATTTCTTTTTCTATACGCCAATGTAAAAATCCAATATGGAGGCCATAACAAAAAAAAAAGTTGACTATCGCGACAAAAAATGTAATAGATCTAGAACATTTTGTAAATCGTCATTAAATGCAAAATTATGTCTTATGTTACCATACAAAATTTCATACTTCTAACTATAATAACAACCAAGTTATTAAGAAAAATTGAAAATCGCAAAATTTGTATTTTAGCCAATATCTAGTAATCTATGGATAATATTTGTAGTTCAAGATCAACTATAAAATACCCTAATAAGTAGGTAACTTTTGTCTAATTTAACCACCACTGTATCTCTTACAGTTCAGGATATTCCTATAGTGTGCAATTAAAATATGGACACCCTGTATATATATATATATATTGTTATATATTTTTGTATATATTGAGTTATAGAGAACCCTTTTATAATCAATTACCACCTATTTTGTATTGTTTATTCATGATTACAGGATTGATCTTTCTTTTTTTTATCTTAGGACAATTATGACAATTGCAACCGAATACACATCTGTTATATATACTGTGATCCTACCTTATTAGTGATAGGCGTAATATATCTATCTGTCACTCCTTGTCTTATTTTAGAGCCTTGTTGAGTTATGCCACACAATTTATCTTTAAATATTTTACACGGCTGCTGCACTTAAATATTTTACAGGGCCGTCAAACACGTGGCGGAATCTACCTAGGGTGGGTCCGTCCTAAGCAAACACCTCTCAACTAGACACCCAAACAAATATTCAAGGATTTTTCAAATAATTTTAAAAGCCAAAAGTATTCCCAAACACTAGTTCCACTTTTATAAATTTGATTAAAGCACTGCGTAGATATTAAATACTAATACCTGGAATCCAGATACAAGCGCCGCCTTCCAGCCGTCCTGAAGCCAAGTGACCAACTGCAGGCACCTCCTGTAAATAATAAGTAACTCGAGCAACTGGTAATTCCAGACTATAAAACTACTAATATTTCTACAAATTTTATGTTATACAAATACTCAGATAACTCCAATTCCACTATGCTTTCGTCTTCAAACAATAACGGTACAGACCAGCACTCCTCTTTTAATTAACTTTTATTCGCCGTAAAACTGCTACTATTTGCTATCTCCAGGTACAACTTGACCTTCAAAACTTTCTCGTAACTTTTAAATGTAATAAAACTCATAACAGTACAAAACACGTCTATTTTTCGTAATATAAATTTGAAGTCCCTTATAAAATAAAACCGTCTTCTTTGTTTCCGTTGCCATGACAACTATCTCTACGCACACTATGTAATTTATAATTATTAATAATTGATTAATAATACAGTTGTTTCTCTAGATACATTCATTTTCTAGATGGTTTGTAATCCAGTGATTTATGTATATTGAACTTTTACAATATTGAAAATAGCTAACAAACTTTGATGGTTCAGCTTTTAAATTGTACGCAACAGACATTTATGTCTTATTCGGTAAACGTCCTGTCATTACATAACCAATCTTTAATTGTTAAAACATATTCAAACTGAAATTGATTTACAAATTTTACGGGAGTATCACTTAACTCCTTAAAATTTTAAAAGCGTGCAGTATACCAAGCAATTTTGATATTTGTTTTACATTCAAATGGTTCTGAAAACGCTAACTCCAAATTAAATTTCATATACGTGCAACCATAACAATTAAAATACGTATACAATGCAAACTTATAACTAGCTTAGCCTGGTCTATGGCCGGTATATGTTGTTGAATGCAATGCAGTTTCAAAAGCTTTATAAATTTATAAACGTGGAATAGTTGTTGTTAATTTATAAACCAAAAATACCTGAAAGAAAATACTCAAACAAAACCAAATATACCCCCATTCTAGCAAAGTCGTTTCGAAGCCCTATTTAAACATTTTATAAGCCCACCCCCTTCTTGACAGTATAATATATATATATATATATATATATATATATATATATATATATACATATATAAATTGCCGTGTAACCCTGATAAAAGTCTCACCAGAGTAAAAAAAACATTCTAGCCCCAACGTTGGGCCGTCATAAATTGCCGTGGAACCCCCTTTTAGGTCACAGGAATTGGTACTTTCTAAGAAACATTCGAGTGCCACAGATTGGACGTCATAAATTGCCGTGGACCTTTTTATAAGCCTCTGGAACTTCCTAAAAATCGTTCGAGCTTATGCTCTGGTACCTCGCCAGTTCACAAAACAAAATCAATTTACAAATCTAAAAAACCTTCACAAAATTTTCCTTACCCGCTTTCTGCCTTTTCTGAAATTAATTTCTTCCGCTGCTTCCCTGGCTAGCTCAGCTATGCTTCTTCTCGTATACCTAAATTTACTCTCATTCTATTTAACGTTCACACACCATTCAAATAAAAGCACAAAATAATACAACAATCATACAATATTTATTAACCACTATTTACAAATAATAAGATTCATAGTTATTTACAGTTCGGTGCTCAAGTTACACCTCAATAAATGCTACTTTTGTCAAGTCCTTGTTTTTAAAATTGAAATTTCTAACACATTTAAAGCAACAGGAATAAATTGGCCCTAAATAATACCTTCTCTTTGTTTATTACTACACTGGAATATGGTGAGCTCATAATAACCCAGTTTATAAATGTATGCTTTCCACTTGGCATACTATTACTACAAACTTCAAAAAAAAACCATGTACTCTTAACAATTAAATTTAAATTCATCAAGCAATTCAAATAAGCTTTACGTACACCTTTTGTTTTATATTCAAAATACCATATTAATAGTCAGTTATACGTATCCTTTTCAATACGTAAAATAACGAAAAATACCATCCAAGTTCGCTCTCACACATCACAAAATTTTCAACAGTTTATAAAAAAACAGCAAATTCTAATGCGTTACCTGGAAAAACTTGAAGATTCCATCTCCGTTGACGATGTATTATGTTCCTTAACCCCTCGTCCAATTGGTAAATCGTGCGGCTCCACAAGATGTTTTAAAGACGACCACAATCAAAGTTGCGCTTCCTGCTACCCATCCAATATCAATTTCAATATCCAAACCCATGTATACATAAAGGTCAGAATTATTATTCATCTTATTAACTATAATATTTTAGTATCTATAAGCTTGCATTGTAGAATTAGTTACCTAGTATGTATATTTAATAGTTCACCTAAAGCCGTAATTTTGAGCGTCGCTTCCTGTCTATATCTGACATAAGTCAAAATTTGACTCTGTCAGACATGATTGACAAAAATGCCAAACGTAGTTGAAAGAAAAGCTGATGTATAGTGACGCACAGAATTTAGATTTTTAACATTTTCCAGTTATTATCACCGGTCCCGGTAGTGTAATTGGTAAATACGTAAGCCGCGAAAACTGAAGATACAGGTTCGAATCCTATTTGGGCCATTATATTTTTTATCCTTCAATTACTAGCTCGATTTGCAATGATTGTTTAGGCGTAATATAAAAGTTTAAGTTATTAGTTCACCTTATTAATATATATATATATATATATATATATATATATATATATATATTGCTCTGATAATCGAGCCCCTACGCTTGGGCTGGTCATAAAATGCTGTGTTAATCAAGCCCCACGATTGGGTCGTGCAAAAAATGCTATGATATTTTCGCCCCTACGCTTGAGTGCACATAAAATGCTGTGTTATTCTGGCCCCATGGCTTGGGCGTACATAAAATGCTGTGTTATGCCTCTATATTAGGCCCAACAACTTGGGCTTGTTATTAAATGCTGTGATTAATTCCGCCCCACGGTTGGGCATACATTAATTGCTGTGTTATTCTTCACCAGCACATAAAATGAGCGTCCTAAAATGCTCTGTTATTTTCTTTATATTAATCAAGCACTTGTAAAAATGTTAATTCATATATCTCTTTGCCTCGACTAGCTGATTCAATTAAATAAAGCAATTCTACAATACCCAGTATAATGATTAAATATTTACAACCTTTTAAAATATCTTCTCCTTTTTAAATTATTTACATCTGTCAGATTTTGAGAAAATGAAGCCAGCAAAACGAGCTTTTTATTGTTACATTTAGAGACCTTTTGAAACGTTTCAAGATGCCTATTGTTTTTCATAAATTTATCTAAGAAACCCCAGTTTTGTCGCCTCTTACATTTTTGAATTATTATTGAATTAAAACAGTTTAAAGAAATAAATCATATCAAAATATCTAAGCTGATGTGGTTCAGTAGCTTCTCTGCATCCCCAAGAATTTTCGTGTCCAGTCTGAATGTTTTGAGTCGAATTTGAAAGTCGACATCCAACCAAAATCCTATCCAAATCGTTATTAGTGATTTTATTCCAATAAAAGGTTTTTCATCTCCGTAATTAACGAAACAGTAATAGAATATTTATCATTGTCAGAGATTACCAAATTAATTTAACAGGCTGTAATCTCCAGAGTCTTCCTGACTCGGATCCAAGAACGTATCTAAGAGTCGTACCCAAGAGCCCTGTGTTATTTGTTTTTAAAAATTGTATAATTTCACTAAATCTGATTTACTTACGTCTGTAGTAGAGCGGCTCGCTTACCCAATTTTTACACTCTTATAAAATGATTTTCACTTTAATTTTAATTAACTGTTTGCGTGAATAATTTAGCACTTTCGATTATAGTGACTGTCCAGTTTCAAATGTATACTAACTCGTTGTTCAATTGTTATCATATTTGTAGCCTTGCCCCTTTGTTTGCGATTTGTTGATTCCACGTGCTGGGCGACAACAATTGTCTTATCTCTTGTGTTATTTCGGAAACTTTACCAATTGTGTAGTTTAATTGCATGCAAGAACGCTTAACTTGTCACGTAATTCATTCAAATACATCACATTTAATTCAGAAATTCCAGGAACCTTCGTTCTTCAAATCACGTATTATTGTTGTTTGCTTTCTTCTAATCTAAATAGAAATAAATTTGGTGTTTGTTTATTTCCTAGTTAAATTGGATTTTTGAACAAATGTAATACTTTTCTATCGCGTACGCTTTTCAATTTTCAAATAATGCATAATTTCTGCCTGCGCATATGATGATATATTAACGCACTTGTTGAATATTTATCTAGCCAATTCATACAGGTTTTCCATTGATTTAATTTCGATGCGTTTGGTTACATTTTTAAAATCTTATCTTTGCTCGTAGCTACTTTTGGATATGCGTTTAATTGCTTGTACTGTTATATACAGTGTGCTCTCAACTAACATAATTTATAATGACCTATTTACTTTTTTAATATCTGTAATTATGTGCTTTGGCTATTTAGAAGTTTCTTTTGTTTATTCTACGACCCCTATGACTTATCCTACCCCTAAAGTAACCCTATAATTACAGCATTATATATATATATATATATATATATATATATATACTAATTGACCTTTTTTTAAATATTGGGATAAATTTCGTTCGATAAAAGTTAGTGGTTTAGTTTAAAACATTTATTCAACTTAACGTTTCGGAAAATTTGTTTCCTTAATCATAAGCTACAAAGTGGATAGCATTAAATTACATATATAAAAGTTATAAATTACTTACTTAATGTGTTTTTAGTAGAAAACCTGTTTTGACATGTAACGTCATTTCATTGAAAGTTGTTATTACAAGTGATGTTTGTCAAAACTAGCTTTCTACATTTTAATAATTTGATTAAAATAGAAAATGTTATGATTGTTTAGAAATTCTTGCTTTATCTGACCAACAAATCTTTATTAAGTTTGTATGTGTGTGGATGTGTGTGTGTGTGTGTGTGTGTGTGTGTGTGTGTGTGTTGTGTGTTGTGTGTGTGTGTATGTGTGTGTGTGTGTGTGTGTGTGTGTGTGTAATAGGAAACTGTTTTGTCTTTGGGTTGTTGTATCAGTAATTCATTAGTTTGATTTAGTTTTGTTTAAAATAGTTAGTTGAGAAAAAAGTTATTATTTATATAAATTTTGTGTGAAGAAATTTTGAAGACTGTATATGTGACCTGGTTGTTTAGTTATTAGGAATATTATATTAGTTTTTTAAAATTATAAAGTCCAAAGTATACTGCTTCTAAATTATTAATATCAGTTTTTTCATTTAAACAGTTGTTTGTTTTTTGAATGTGGTAGGATTCTAAAAATAATCGTTTGTAATAATTAGATTCTATTTCAAGTATTTCAACATTTTGTAGATCTAAAGTGTGATTGTTTCTTTTTATATGTGTCGAAAGTGCGCAGGTTGTTTTTCCTATTTTGGCGTCGCTTTTATGTTGTGTAAGCCTGTGACCCAGGTATTGTTTTGATTGACCTACATATTGTCCTCCACATGAGCATTTGATTCTATATATTGTATTGCTTATTTTTGATTTTTGTGTTTTGTCTTTTAAATTTGTGAAAAGTTCTTTGGTTGATTTATTATAATTAAAAGTAATTCCTATATTTGGTTGTTTTAAAAATTTTTTTTAAATTAATTGATAAATTTTGGATATATGGTAATGATCTGTATTGTTTTTGTGTTACTGTATTTTCTTCTTTGTGGTGAATTTGGTTGTTAAATATTATTTTGTTCATTAGTGTTTTAGGGAAACCATTGTTTATAAAGATATTTCTTAGTTCAATGAAGTTTTTGTGATGAAATTCGGGGTCACTTATTTTTATCATTCTGTATTTTATGGCTAATATTGTATTGTAATTTTGGGTGGAAATTTCATCACAAAAACTTCATTGAACTAAGAAATATCTTTATAAACAATGGTTTCCCTAAAACACTAATGAACAAAATAATATTTAACAACCAAATTCACCACAAAGAAGAAAATACAGTAACACAAAAACAATACAGATCATTACCATATATCCAAAATTTATCAATTAATTTAAAAAAATTTTAAAACAACCAAATATAGGAATTACTTTAATTATAATAAATCAACCAAAGAACTTTTCACAAATTTAAAAGACAAAACACAAAAATCAAAAATAAGCAATACAATATATAGAATCAAATGCTCATGTGGAGGACAATATGTAGGTCAATCAAAACAATACCTGGGTCACAGGCTTACACAACATAAAAGCGACACCAAAATAGGAAAACCAACCTGCCACTTTCGACACATATAAAAAGAAACAATCCACACTTTAGATCTACAAAATGTTGAAATACTTGAAATAGAATCTAATTATTACAAACGATTATTTTTAGAATCCTACCACATTCAAAAAACAAATAACTGTTTAATGAAAAAACTGATATTAATAATATAGAAGCAGTATACTTTGGACTTTATAATTTGAAAAAACTAATATAATATTCCTAATAACTAAACAACCAGGTCACATATACAGTCTCCAAAATTTCTTCACACAAAATTTATATAGATAATAACTTTTTTCTCAACTAACTATTTTAAACAAAACTAAATCAAACTAATGAATTACAGATACAACAACCCAAAGACAAAACAGTTTCCACCACACACACACACACACACACACACACACACACATACACACACACACACACACACACACACACACACACACACACACACACACACACACACACACACACACACACACACACATCCACACACATACAAACTTAATAAAGATTTGTTGGTCAGATAAAGCAAGAATTTCTAAACAATCATAACATTTTCTATTTTAATCAAATTATTAAAATGTAGAAAGCTAGTTTTGACAAACATCACTTGTAATAACAACTTTCAATAAAATGACGTTACATGTCAAAACAGGTTTTCTACTAAAAACACATTAAGTAAGTAATTTATAACTTTTATATATGTAATTTAATGCTATCCACTTTGTAGCTTATGATTAAGGAAACAAATTTTCCGAAACGTTAAGTTGAATAAATGTTTTAAACTAAACCACTAACTTTTATCGAACGAAATTTATCCCAATATTTAAAAAAAAAAGTTCAATTAGTTTATAACAAATACGTTCGTTATTGAAAGGAAGATTAATTTTAAATTAAAAAATGGGATTCTACAACCACATCAAACAAACATATGGTAGCAATGCAGTTACATTACTAAAGGAATGGGCCAACAATACATCAAAATTGGCAAACCTTAAAAATAGATGCTTGTTTATGGAAAGATGCAGAAGAGAAGGAATCATCCCAAACCATATATCGCATCCAACTAACATAATACAAAATTTAATAGGCATAACACATGGAAAACTAAACAGAAAAATCGAAAATCTAAAAACCAAGTTACAAATCCAAATTTTGAATCTAGAATTAGAAGCAACACACACAAATATAAACTTTTTCAGCAATAGAATTAGACATATCGAAATTTCACTTCAAGCAACCCTACCTGTTATCATTACAAATACCTTCAAACGCAGACAAAGGATATTTTATAACAAACACTTTGCACAAGTAAAAAAAGAAAATATCAAAAAATTCGATAACTTAAAACAGAGTCAATTTAATCAGAAACAACTCTTCATAGATAACAGTAAATGGATAGTTAATCTTAGTAATAAAGATATTCCCACAGATATACTTAACATGTTATCACTAGGACCCAATTTCAATTTACATATAACAAACAAAAATATTCATGTAGGTAAACTTTTGGCTTCTATAGAATCAATTATTAAAAATGACACTTTATCAGACCAACAAAAATCTTTACTACGTACAAAAGTCACAAACTGCATCACCAATTTCATCAACAATCCAAACAACAACACATATCCAAACAAAGAAGTAAGAATATTACAAAAAACCAAAAAATTTCTAAATGACAATCCAAATATTATCGTTACAAAAGCAGACAAAGGTGCTGTGACAGTTCTACTCAACAAACAATTTTATATTGAAAAATCTCATGAACTTCTAAACGACACAAACACCTATACAAAATCACACAAAGATCCAACAACCTCTATCCAAAAAATCATAAACGAACATATTAAACTGCTATTTAATAAAAATATGATCTCAAAAGAAGAAAAAAACAATCTAATCAAAAATAACTCCACTTCAGGCAAATATTATGGACTACCTAAAATACACAAACCGACCATAGCATTAAGACCAATCATATCATCAATCAATACACCAACTTACAATTTATCAAAATGGATAGGAGATATTCTAAGTAAAGCGTTCCCTATTGAAGATGGTTTCAACGTAAAGGACACTTTTGAATTTGTTGATAAATTTAGGAACTTTCAAATACCAAACAATTACATACTAATCTCACTCGACGCATCCTCTTTATTCACAAATATACCCTTAAATCTAACAAAAGAAATTTTAACTACAAATTGGAATAAAATAGAAAAGGTCTGCAAATTAGATCAAACTATGTTCATAACCACCATAACATTAATTTTCAACAACACTTACTTTTCATTTGAAGACCAATACTACACTCAAAAATTTGGTACTCCGATGGGATCTCTTATATCCCCAATACTAGCACAAATAGTAATGGACCATCTTATCAAAGAAGTAATTCCAAATCTTACCTTTCAATTCCCATTCATAACTAAATACGTTGATGACATTCTTTGCTGCTGTCCCAAAAATAAAATTCAAGAAATCCTTAATAAATTTAATCAGTTCCACCCAAAATTACAATTTACACACGAAATAGAAGAAAACAATAGTATCCCTTTTTTAGATTCAAAAGTCATAAGAGATGAAAATAATAAAATAAAATTAGATTGGTACAAGAAACCAACCAATTCTGGAAGATACATAAACTACTTTTCAAATCACTCATACCAACATAAAATCAATACAATATTAGCCATAAAATACAGAATGATAAAAATAAGTGACCCCGAATTTCATCACAAAAACTTCATTGAACTAAGAAATATCTTTATAAACAATGGTTTCTAAAACACTAATGAACAAAATAATATTTAACAACCAAATTCACCACAAAGAAGAAAATACAGTAACACAAAACAATACAGATCATTACCATATATCCAAAATTTATCAATTAATTTAAAAAAAAATTTTAAAACAACCAAATATAGGAATTACTTTTAATTATAATAAATCAACCAAAGAACTTTTCACAAATTTAAAAGACAAAACACAAAAATCAAAAATAAGCAATACAATATATAGAATCAAATGCTCATGTGGAGGACAATATGTAGGTCAATCAAAACAATACCTGGATCACAGGCTTACACAACATAAAAGCGACGCCAAAATAGGAAAACAACCTGCGCACTTTCGACACATATAAAAAGAAACAATCACACTTTAGATCTACAAAATGCTGAAATACTTGAAATAGAATCTAATTATTACAAACGATTATTTTTAGAATCCTACCACATTCAAAAAACAAATAACTGTTTAAATGAAAAACTGATATTAATAATTTAGAAGCAGTATACTTTGGACTTTATAATTTTAAAAACTAATATAATATTCCTAATAACTAAACAACCAGGTCACATATACAGTCTCCAAAATTTCTTCACACAAAATTTATATAAATAATAACTTTTTTCTCAACTAACTATTTTAAACAAAACTAAATCAAACTAATGAATTACAGATACAACAACCCAAAGACAAAACAGTTTCCTATTACACACACACACACACACACACACACACACACACACACACACACACACACACACACACACACACACACACACACACACACACACACACACACACACACACACACACACACACACACACACACACACACACACACACACACACACACACACACACACACACACATCCACACACATACAAACTTAATAAAGATTTGTTGGTCAGATAAAGCAAGAATTTCTAAACAATCATAACATTTTCTATTTTAATCAAATTATTAAAACGTAGAAAGCTAGTTTTGACAAACATCACTTGTAATAACAACTTTCAATGAAATGACGTTACATGTCAAAACAGGTTTTCTACTAAAAACACATTAAGTAAGTAATTTATAACTTTTATATATGTAATTTAATGCTATCCACTTTGTAGCTTATGATTAAGGAAACAAATTTTCCGAAACGTTAAGTTGAATAAATGTTTTAAACTAAACCACTAACTTTTATCGAACGAAATTTATCCCAATATTTAAAAAAAAAAGGTCAATTAGTTTATAACAAATACGTTCGTTATTGAAAGGAAGATTAATTTTATATATATATATATATATATATATATATATATATATATATATACCTTGACGAAGCTCTAGGAAGCTGAAACCGGTAAGTGGATGTTTCCTCTCCTGGTGAAATAATGGGGCTATTGTTTTGTTAATGGCTATACAACTAATAGCTCGAATTGTATTCGTCAGTAAGCTCCTATTATTTTCATAAGAGTTTATTTACAGATCTTCGTGTTCTTCAGAGCTTTTAACATTTTCATCTTCGCTACTAGTGGAGCTGAATGAGACATGCACTTTTCTAAATATGGTGGAACTATTACAGAAGGGCAAGTTATGAGTTTCACTAAACTGGAGGGCGTTCTTTTTTTCCTTTTCTCTGTTCTTTTTATTTTATTAGTAATTGCTGCATCTACTGTTCCTATGGCCATAATTCTGTTCCGTTAAAGGTACATTTTGGATTTTTTGCAACTACATCTTTCAAAGTCACCTCGCAACGAGAGTCGACACACAACCATTGATTGTAGAAGAAATTCAAACAGGCTTGCGCTTGTAAACACCCATTGCCACCACAGATTATATGCGCCTAGGGTGTCTGTAATTGAATTGAAGCGCGCTATTTGTAGCGTGATTCTCGTAAATGGCGGGATTTTTAACACGCTGTGCAAACTAGATACTTCCCACCAATTATTGTTTTGTTTGTATACCTACCACCAGAGCCATACTATCGACCGCGTTAATAACCGAACAATGACAATCAGATTTGCTTACCTATAACCTAGTTCTTATGTTTTATAAAATGTATAAAATATAGCTAATAGACTGTTTGTGTGTACTTGAGTTTGTAGTAGTGCATAATTATTGTAATGTTTATTCCACATCTATTATTAAATAGTTTTAACTTAATTACATGTGGCATTTATAAACGTAGTGGTGTGCCTTAAACCTGTTCACAAAGAGAATAATAATGAATTTATACGATACAACATTAAAAGACATTGTTAAATTCTGGAATAAAACTATAATAAAAGGAAGGCATTGCTTACTTATGTACCAAATATCTGCCTATGATGGTATTCATTTTAGAATTTCAAGTTAATCATAATGTGAACATTTCATTCTATTTAACGTTAACACTCCAAGCAAAGATAATCTCATATTCATTATTAATTCAACTGGAATGGGAACTGCAAGTTGTTGATGGGGAACAAGTTGAATTTTGCGGGGACCCAATTTTACAATGTACTACCTTGGGGTAGAGCATTGGAAAAATCACATATAAGGGGACCCAATTTTGGTGTTCCACCACTGCAACTTATTTATTTATTTTACAACTAAATGTTACGTTTTAAATTTTAATAAACCATATTTTGTACATTTTTGATATTCTAGTGTTTGAATTACTTTTAACAAGTTTTCACTGTTATTTAATCCAACTACCAAACTATAAAAGTTAAAAAAAGTTAAGAATAAATTACTTTTAACCGCTTTTTATCAACATCATTAAGTCTTCAGTCCTGGAACTGGTTAAACGCGTAATTCTATTGTTTCCTAGAGCTAACCTACACATTTTCCTGAAATTCCCAATTGCATGCAATAGTCTGAACTAGGTCTACATCTATCTTTCTTTTTTCCTATATCTGCTTGTAATATATCCTGCACTATTTCCCAAAAATTCTTTAGAACGTATCCTGCCCTTCTATTTCAAATTTTTTCCCGCAGATTTCTTTATTCCTCTACTATTTCTATAACCCCTTTTTTTATTAATTTTACCTGTCTATGCTGTTGTGTACAATTATTTTTTCGTCATTAGGTTTTCCGTCTTGGAATTGGTTGGACGCGTATCTCTACTGATTTCTATTCTGAGCCAGCCTACACAGTTCCCTGACATTTCTACAGCCTAGATACAGCTCGATTTCCTTCCAATTTTTTTCTACATATATGCCATATTTCATCTATATTCAGTGGTATGTGAAGGTGGTCAAGCAACCCGTGGCTACCAAGATCCCCAACACAGATATTTGCCGAATTAATAGTTTTCCAGTAAATCTTTTCGCACCATTAACCTTAGTTGAGAATATTGCAAAACCAACACTTGGAGTTGCTTATCATAGTCATCAGATCTAAGTGCAATTATTTCGTTTTTTCGTCATAAGGTTTTCCATCTTGGAACTAGTTGGACGCGTACACAGCCATGAAGTGCTGTGTTCCAAACACATGCTTTCAGCAATCGTTTTCTTGGTTCTGTGTGTTGTCTTTGAACCCAGTAATTGCCCTTTCCTGTTAAATGCAACTCGACCTTGTTCTAATCTTTGTTTTAAATCTTTTGCACTCTTTCCTTCTTGCGTTATTTGGCTTCCTAGGTAGCAGAAATTCTTTAACTCTTGTAAGATCTCGTTTCCTATTTGTATACCAGTATTTGATTTATTTTCCTCTTCTTTGCATACTAGTACTTTAGTTTTATTTTTGTTTATTTTCATATCGTATCTCTCTGTTAGAACTATTTCCATTTCATTAATAGCTGCTTCTAATCCCTCTTTGCTAGATGCTAGTACCGCTATAACATCCGCAAATCTAAGCGTATCATTTTTTTGTCCCTACATTATAATTCCAAATGTCTTCTTGCATTTGACAGTATTCATTGCTTCTTTGATGTACAAGTTAAAAATTAATGGAGATAGTGCAAATTCTTGTTTCACCCCTTTACTTATATCTATTTCTCTAAGTAACTGCTATAGTTTTATTACAGCTGTTTGCCATTTGTATAAGCTATGTACTATCCGTCTATTCCTAAAACTTTTTCAATCTTTTTCAGCACTTCGAACATTTTTTCCCATTTTACATTGTCGAATGCTTTTTTTAGATCTGCAAACCCTATATACACGCTTTCTTCTTTTTCTATTGTTATCTCCATTATCACCTTCAAAGCTAAAATAGCCTACTGTGTTCCCCTGTTTCTCCTAAACCCAAATTGATCTTCTCTTAGTCCTTCTTCAGCACGTTTTTCCATCCGTCGTTGTACAATTCTAGTTAATATTTTTGACACGTGTGCTGTCAAACTTATTGTTCGAAAATTTTCACAACTATCCGCGCCTCTCATTTTGGTATAGTGACTATGATGTTATGTTTGAAATCTTTGGGTATCTCACCTGTCTCATACTTATAACTTACAAGTTGGAAGAGACGTTCTGTTACTGATTGTTCAGCCGTTTTTAGAGTTTCTGTATCCGGTGCCTTACCACTTTTCAGACCTTTTAATGCTAATTCAAACTCATCTCTAAGTATAGAATATCCCAGTCAATGTCTTCATTGTTTGATTCCTGTTCTATTTCTGTTAGTTCATCTCCTGCACTTAAATTCTCTAAATATTCTCGTCATCTAACCACTTTCTCTACATTTTCTATTATGATATCTGCTTACGCTTCTCTTATATTTTTCCTATGCGGTATTATATCCCTAAAATTCATTCTAATTAGTAGGTATGTTTCGTCTGTATTTTATCTCCGACATAATTTGAACCTCTTTGCACTTTTTATCAATCCATTCTGTTTAGCTATCCTGCATTTACGAATAATTTTGCAATTTATGACTTTGTATTACTGGTTTCCTATTTCGTTTGACCTATTTTTGTATCTTGTAATATTACTGCTGATCCCTATTATGTCTAATGCTAACCTATCCATTTCAATTATCAAGTTTTCTGGCTTACCTACTTGCTTCATACAGTGCCACCAAGCAAACATAGGACACGGAAAATATGTGAACTAATTTCCAACAACAACATATGGAACCAATCCGCAAGCGATTTGCTTCAAAGTACACTGCGGGAGCAAAGCATTTTTAAGTAAATATTAAATTCCATGGTGTGTTATGTCATGTCGTTGTTAATTAAATCTTCTAAAATTATTAAAAATTAAAAATACAGTAATGCCATTAATGTTGAATATTAATCACCTAACCTTACAAATATTTCAATTTGACAAATAAAAGCTTTCTACGTTGAATGCACTTCTGAGCAGGCAGTGACACCAAGGACACACCTCCCAAGCTCCGACTCGCAGAATGTTCTCGACTCTTTTTCTAAACTTTCCGATCAAATCTTTTGAAGTAGTCCCTTTTCGGGGATCCGAATGGGGAACTATTTAACTCAAAAATTTTTTATCCCAGAGGGTACTGTGTACTTGCACTCGCCTTTTTTTCTAAAAAACGCGTTGGAATGCGCAAAAAATTAGTTCGATTAAACTCAAAATTAGATAAACGTTCCACAATACTTCACACAGTATTTTTATTAAATCGCTTAAGGATGAAATCATTGAAAATTCATAACTTTCAGAGAGGATTCTACTTTCCCGTAAATTTTCAAGTAATGAACTGTTAAAACAAAAGGTACATTTCGTTAGAATATAATTAAAAATTGCGCAACCTTCCCATTTCTATATTAGTTTGATTGGAAATCCTATAATAATACAGATAATTTCATATAGAATAAATTAAAATACTATATAGTAATATTATTTTTTAAATTTCATAATTTCGAAAAATGAGCTATGAACCATAGCAAAATATGGACATACACTAATGTATTGTTAAATACACTTTAATTCCCTTAGCTACGAATGTTGGGGCGTAGTTGAGGTAGAGCGTTGCGGTATTTAACTCAGGTTCCTTAGAACCTGGGGATCGAGCACTAATGCTACCCACACGGGTTCTTATACACACTACTGAATCGGCGTTAATTATAAGATATTCGGTACATAGTCACTTTATTCTAATACATTAAAGTTAGCAGCAGAAATACATTAATGGCATATCATTAAACTAGGTTAGTAAGCTAAATTTGACTTACATGATTTCTTGAAGGTGCGTAATGATAAGATAGGGCGTACTGCTTACTGTAGTTCTGGAATATTGAGGTTGATGAATTCGAGCTTGAACAGGATTGGTCTCTTCTGACTGGTCTCTACTACTAGCCACTTCGGACTACTACTACTTGGCCTGAAGGTTGTCTCTCCAATATATAGTCGTCTGGGCGGACATTTGAGAGTAAAGATGGAATCCCAGAACTGTAACTCAGGAAGTCCTTGTGATGCGGTGGACAACGTGAAACGCCAAACTGTAACGTTATCCAAGGTTTTCTTGGATCAACGGATACTTGTTAAAGTAAATGTGTGTAAAAACAGGAGATTGAAGTTTCCTAATGAGTGTGGCAGTTACAAAGTAACAATGGAAAAGAGTCACTAAAATGTACCGAATAGGATGCTGAGGTTTCCGCGTTAATATAATAATTTATTACAATGTAATGAACAATGCAGATTAACTAAAATAAACTGTTCTTGGAATTAAAGTGTAAAAATTCAAATTATTGTATTCATGACAGTATCATATAAGTCACAATATAGCTTCCAAATTCTTTCATTCAGATTAATTCTAATTTGTATTTAATATAATGGTAGGTCCAGTTGTCAAGTAATCTTATTTTTGTGAAACCGTAGATTGGTAGGGACTAATCGAATTTATTTTCCTAAAAAATTTTACGTAAGGCACATGGCTTTGGTGCACAAAAAATCTTTGAAAGCGAGATAATCTACATGTGCAAAATCTTACTGTTTGTCTGAAAAGGGACGCTTCTTGGTAAGAGTTAGTCCGTTTTATGAGTTATGATCAACACGTTACTAGTCCTATAGCAGTGCAATAAGTATTTATGGATACTAATATTACCGCCAAAATATGTGTAATTAAAAGGGTTACGTATTCTAATATCCTTGTTAAATGAAAAATGGTTTAGCTAGTTATGGAATATATGTATTTTTGACAATTCAGTTGAAGTGTTCTCTATTTGGGTACTATATGAATACTTCACAGACTTAGGACACATTTTAACATATTTAAAATACTTGCAGATGATGAGGCAAAATCAAATTTAAGAATTACAGAGATCTCAAAATAAAAAATGCCCATGGTAAACACGGAGAATGTCTGCAATGCCTACATAAAATTATAAGAATTAATTTGGCTTAATGAATTATATAGATTCGACCAACGGTTCTGCGACTGTTCGTGAAGTATAATATAGCAAAATATAGCAAGAAACAGTTTGGCAATACGAAATGCATTTCAAACCAATTATGGTTAAAGGGTTGACGTTTATTAATATCTTGTAACGTAATCCTTTTTAACGCACGCCAATGATTAGTTTTGTTGAACATACTCTTAGCTTTCTAATAGATAATATGTGACGTCGTGTCGAGGAATGGTTGTTACCTTTCTCGTTGCCGTATTATGCATTGTTTGATTTGTTGAGTCCTTAATGAACGTAGTTTACAGTGTGCCCTTGATTTATATTAAAGCCCTGAGATAGAGATACAAATAAGTATTGTATCGATATTTAAGTGTACAACGCGTATTAGTAATAACCTTTTTCGTCGCGTTAAACTGGCTGCCCTACGTGTGGCTCGAATAACATTACGTGTAACTATCAAAATTACATGTCGCTTCAAATAATACTCCGTCGTGTGATAGTAATAAAACCTAGCGTTTGTAAAGCTAAAATTTTTGTGATTTTGTAGATGTTCTTTCAAGAAGTTTTATACATGTGCTGCTGCCGCAAGAAATTATTAAGGATTTTCCGTAAGCTTACCAGTGGTTCATTTTACTTATCGTCAAAACTGTAAGTAGAAATTATTTGTTTTGATGCTGCTATTGAAGAATTCAGTTGTTTATTATCATACAAACTTACGAACAGGTTTGGTTTGTCGTCTGTTTATGTTGCTCAGAATCGCTGGCTTTGTTTTGAAATATTCTGTCATTGTCGCATCATTGGAAGAGACAATAATTATATTTGAATATATTATATTTTACGCATGAAATACTATATTGAATGCCTTGGACTGTTTTTTTTTGTATACAGTGCATAAACAACATTACGGTTCAAAATATTTGCATAGAACATTTGTATGTTTCCTTAATGCCTTAGACTAGAAGTGGCGCTACAGATAATTTGAGCACAATGACTCAACAAATAGTGTTTACTGATGAACTATTCGCCGTTTTATTAGATAAAATCGTTTCGATCGCGGGCAACAACGGAGATACTAGCACATCTAAACTTGAAACCACCACCGTTATACCTGATAATAATCATGGTTACTTTTCACAATGTACGACAAGATTCGACGATTCTGAGTCATCGGATGTCCACGCTTTTCTAGATGCAGTTCTAACCTATAAAGATTGCTTAAAGGTTTCGACTGAAAACGCGTACTGTGGATTACCTATGTTATTGGAAAGTATTGCAGAAAAATAGTGGCAGTGTGTTACAAAGACAGTTCTTGCCTGTAACATTTCCGTTAGTTGGTTAAAAGACGTATTCTTTAGGCGATTACGAGCTCATTCAATTTTTAGGAAATTTTCAGTCGCGACAAAGCGTTAATGAAACTACACAAATATTTGTTTGTAATCAAAGAGGTTTGCTCTAAAAGTTACAATACCATGTAAATGAAACCATGACTATCGACATGGTATACAGTATATTTTGATGCGATATTAAAGAAAAACTTCCTCGGTCAGAATGTTCGACTTTTAAGAATTTACTAACTTGTGTTTGTGGCGTTGAGCAGTCCTTGCAAGAAGTTCCTGTTGATGTCCATCGTAACCATAATTCTGTTATAAACGATAGTTAAAAAGTAGTTTTGCAACGCGTTTTGCGTTCTCGTTGTCCATATTGTAAAACGTATGGTCATGTTATAGAAGATTGCCTTAAACTGAAATCTAAGGAATCTAAAATAAACTCTTTAATTACCGCTACATCTTCAAATATTAAATATTTTGGATGTGGTGCGCCTGGTGCATTTCGCTCTAAATTTACTAATTACAATGACACAAGCTCGACAGTTTTAGAGTCATAGATTATTCAATTTTGTTCAGCTACTACTGACGTACCTACTTTAAATCAACCTATTTTGAGCGTTAGTATAAACGGTCGATATGGCAATTGTATTTTGGACTACGGTTCTACTGTTAGTTTAGAGAGTTATGGTATTTATCAACTTCTTTTGAACGATGACCAGAATTTTTCAAAGCGTTTCGTTAAAATTTGCTTTGCGGATGGCATAGTTTGTGATGAATAGGTTTTAAGTAAGATAGTACAGGTTACTCCAAAACAAATGTTTGAATGCTATCTGTCCCGAATTCCTTTTCCTTGCCTCGCATCGAACAGCTTTGTTAACGGAATATGTACATGAGTACTATAGACTTACAGTCTGGATTTTTGCAAGTTCCTATAACTGAGGAAGACAGAACAAAACATGTTTTGTTACTCCATTTGATACGTTTTGCTAAGTTAGAATGGGTTTTGATCTTCGAAACGTTCCGTCTACTTCTCAGAGATTGATGTTCAGATTTTGCGATGGCCTTGGTGACAGATCCGTTTACGGATATTTGGACGATATTTTGTGATATCGAACAGTTTTGAAAAGCATGTTGATAATTCTGTGCAGTTTTTAAAAGGTTTAAGTTATTTAAATTACGTGCGCGTCGCGAAAAATGCTACTTTGTACGGTAATCGGTTAAATACTTGGGTTACGTTCTGACTCCTAATGATATTAAACCTGGCAGAGAAAAGATTTCTGCAATTAAGAATATTAACGTTCCCCGTTGTGCTAAAAATATTCTTAGTTTTGTACAAACATGTTCCTGGTACAGGAAATTCATATTACATTTTTCATATAAATATTATATATTGTTTTGGCGAACCTGAGCTACAAGCATTTAATGCGCTCAAAGAAAAACTTACTTCAGCTCCCGTATTAATTCAACCTGACTCAAACTTAACGTATTTCTTATAAACTGATTCTAGTGGTTTTGCACTTAGAGCCGTCTTCTTGCAAGGTGCTAGCAACGATTTGCTTCCTGTTGAGTACGCTAGTAAGCTTTTTACTCCAGCTGAGCAAAATTACTCTACTGTAGAACGAGAAGCTTTAACTTTTTTTTACGCAACCCAAAATTTCCGAACGTATTTGGAAGGGGTAGAACTAAATGCAATTTCTGATTGCCAGCCATTGCAGTGGCATTAACATTGAAAAACCAGCATGTCGCTTAGCACGTTGGGCCCTGAAAATCCAGGCAATTAATATGAAAATTTTATACTTTCGGTAAAAGAAACGTTGTGGTTGATATGTTGTCCAGACCAGGTGGTTTTAGCCAAAACGATATCTAAGATGTCTGATTTGTTAGTGATGAAATGCCAAAGATTAATGCTGCTGATTATAGGGTCGTACAACTAGACGATCCAGATTTGTCGTTGATCGTTAAAGCGTTGGAAAGTGAAAACACGCTTGATATGATTCGATGGTTGGTTAGATTGTGGTTATATGTTAAACAATGGGATATTTTATCGAAACAATCCTCATGAGGATGTAGAGAATCCGTAATTAGTAGTTCCCGCGAGTTTGAGGCTGTATGGATGCAAAACTGTTAACACCTTGGGAAATTTATATTGCAAATTAAAAGAGCTTTTTGCCTCTGCTGGATTCCAATTACATAAATGTAATTCAAATTCAGTTCATTTCCGTGACAAATTTTGTGAAAAAGAAATTCCGTAAATCGTGATATCTCAATGGAAAATGTCCCTAATAAAGTATTAGGATTGTGGTGGAACAATACTACAGACACGTTCTCAATTTCCGTTCCTCCGTTACAAACTCAACACTCTGTTTCCAAACGTTCAGCACTATCCACAGTCGCTCAAATGTTCGACCCATTAGGCATTATTGTCCCAGTCATCGTTACTGACAAGATATTTTTACAAAAAATGTAGATTGCATAACTCGCGTGAGATGATCCCTTAAATAGACCACTTTTGGTCGTATGGCAGACCTTCATAAATTCCTTAAAATACTTAAACATACTTAAAATTCGACATCATTTGTTCCCAGATACAACAGCTGTCGACCTTCAGCTGTATGGATTCGCAGATAGTAGCACAAATGCATTTGCTGCATGTATTTATTCTCGAATCCGCTGCTCAGACAACTCTGTTGTTTGTAATTTAGTCACATCAAAATCCCGATTAGATCCGGTCAAAACAGTTACACTTTCACGTTTAAAAATTGTACTATGGTACTTTTAGCAAATCTAGTCCAACGAATACTTGATGTTTTTCAGAACAAATTGTCCTTCTCATCCGAACATTTATGGACTAACTCCAAAATTTCATTATGTTGGATAAAGGCACATTCTTCACGCTAGTCCACCTGTGTTGGTAACCGCATGTCACAAATACAACACTTAACTTCTCAGTGGCAATGAAATCGTGTACGCTCTGCGGAAAATCCTGCGGATCTCCTATCACGCGGAGGGTTGGCCGTGGATTTAATTAAATCTGACATGTGGTGGCGTGGTCCGTCATTTCTTTCCAATTCTTCATTAGAATTACTTGCTGTTGATTTTCGAATGTCCTTAGATTAAATTTCTGAAAGAAGACAATCGGCGCTTTATGTAGGTTTTTATGCATCCGTGAAAAAAGCTGACTTTTGCCACAATTGGCTGTCGAACTTTTCACAATTTAATAAGTAACTCCACTTCGTCGCGTATGTTCTTCGATTCGTTGCTAATTTTAGATATCGTCTACAAAAATAGATGGCTCTTTAACTGTACCTGACAAGGAATCTGTATCAGATATAGTTTTGATGCAAATTCAACGATTACGTATTTAAAAAAAAATAGTGAAACTCACAAAGCTAAGCCAGCCGTCGTACACAAACCTGTTCCTTCTAAGTCCATTCCTTGATCATTCTGGTTTTCTTTGTATCGAAGGTCGCCTCAGCATGTTGACTTTCACGAGGTTCAAAAATATCCTATATTACTCGTTTAGAATTATCACGTTGTATGTCTTATGCTAATTCATGACCACAAGGTCTAGGACACTCAGGGGCTCAAACTGTTCTTCCTAATTTTCGCTTAAAGTATTGGCCTTTAAACGAACTCATACAAATTAAACGAGTCGTTCATAACTGTATTTTATGGTTTAAAATGCTACCCCGACCATCCCATCAGCTTATGGCTAATTTACCCGCAGACAGAATAACCATTAGTAGGCCATTCGAAAGGTAGGTTGACTATGAAGGACCTTTCCTAATAAATGCATCCCTTCTTCGTAAAGCTCCTGGTACATAATCATTTACAAATTTCTGCCGGTATACCCTCCGGTAACTTGGAACAATCTTCTTATTGATAAATCTTAACGCAAGTATTCCAATTTATCCTTACAAGTAGCTAAACTGGAGCGGAATACATTTAGATATAAACAAACCTCCATCAAAATTAGCAAAAAATGTAAACTTATTAACAAACAAAAGAAGTATACAATTATACTTTAATTTTCATTCCCTGAATTCGTAAATAATGTTGCATGTAGAATATTAAGGTATTGTTAAACGCGCAAGGATGTCCGGCTACTAGGCTTATCACATTGGGAAAGCATCGATCTGTAGGTAAATAATTAAGAAAAGTCAAATAGTTTAAAGATGCAAGTTTGTGTTTAAAATATGTAAAACGCACCGTTGTCAGAAACGATTTATGAATACTAGTGTAGGCTAGTTTTAATTTACCATTACTCAAATATGGAATTACGAATTGTGATGTATAAATACAGAAACTGTAATTAAATTGTATTTTCAATTAACAAAGGCAAAATGCTAATTAATTGACCTAGCAAATTTCAATTGAGAGTTGAAGAAACTGGGAAATGCACTAAAAGTTGGCAATGCTAAGAGTATTCCTTAAAATATTAATGCGGTCAAGGTGATAAAGGTGTCGCCGTGGCTCAATGTAGTAAGCGTAAGACTACGGATCCCAAGGTCCTGGGTTCAAATCCCGACACGGCCGACTGCTTGAAAAATGGCAGGTGAGCATTTTTCACAAAAATTACGCCCTCGTTCGAATGAGAGGTTAAATGGAGGTCCCGTGTGTGAGTGTTGTCACGCACGTTAAAGATTCCTACCTTGCATGGAACGGCAAGGGTTCGGCAGAATTCTAAATTTCCAGGCAACAAAAACTCCTCTCCTGGCCAATGTAGTACTTTCTGGTGGAGAATTGGAAATATAAATGCACGGTCAAGGTGATAAACATGTGACATTGATCCTTTGACATCAGTTGTGTTTTTGCTTACCTTACTGCTTCTTGCTTTATTGTGATTTTTCGCCATTTCGAATGGACCTGCACCTTGAAGAAGTTCTAGATTACTAGAACGGTGGAATTTCTTGCGTATTCCAGTGATCTAAGGAGCAAAACTACAGGTAGAGTCTTTGTTGAGTAACTAGATTACGGCAGTTCCCCGAAAGAGGGCAGAAGCTTTTTTAGTACTTAGTGTGGCAGAAACTGTAGTGGTCGGTATAGCATTCTAAGACACACTCCTGCGATGTGGAGGGCAACGGGAAACCACCACATCACCTCCCACGTACATAGCGTACCTGAATTGTTATCAAAAAAGATGGCAGTTTCTGCGGTAAAAACGACGGATTTAAAATGGTCCTTCATTCGGATCTCCGAAAGGGGACTATTTCGGGGAATGTTATCGGAAAGTATAAAAAAAGAGTTGTGAACATTCTACGAGTCGGAACGTGGAATGTCAGAAGAATGAAGCAAGTAGGTAAGCTAGAGAACTTAAAAATTGAAATGGATAGGTTAATCGTTAGACATAGTAGAGATCAGCGAAGATCGGTGGCCACAGGCGGGGAATTTTTGGGTCGGAGACTTTAGGGTAATTCATACAGGAAGGAAACGTCATTATAGAAAATGTAGAAAAAGTGGTTAGATAGCAAGAATATATAGGGAGTTTATATGCATGAGCAGAACTAACAGCATTAGAAAACGAATCAGATATTGAAAATGATGACTTCTGATATCCGATACTTCGAAATGACTTTAAAAATGGTAAGGCGCAGGGTACAGATAAAGTGCAAGTAGAAACTTTAAAAGCCGCTGGACAAACAGTAACAGAACATCTCTTCCAACTTGTAAGCTATATGTACGAGACGGGAGAGATACCCAAAGATTTCAAACGTAACATCATAGTAACTATATCAAAAAGGAGAGGCGCGGATAGAAGTGAAAAAGAGTCGAGAACATTCTGCGAGTCGGAGCTTGGGAGGTGTGTCGTTGGTGTCACTGCCTGCTCAGAAGTGCATTTAACGTAGAAAGCTTTTATTTGTCAAATTGAAATATTTGTAAGGTTAGGTGATTAATATTCAACATTAATGGCATTACTGTATTTTTAATCTTTAATAATTTTAGAAGATTTAATTAACAACGACATGACATAACACACCATGGAATTTAATATTTACTTAAAAATGCTTTGCTCCCGCAGTGTACTTTGAAGCAAATCGCTTGCGGATTGGTTCCATATGTTGTTGTTGGAAATTAGTTCACATATTTTTCGTGTCCTATGTTTGCTTGGTGGCACTGTATGAAGCAAGTAGGTAAGCCAGAAAACTTGCTAATTGAAATGGATAGGTTAGCATTAGACATAATAGGGATCAGCAGTAATATTACAAGATACAAAAATAGGTCAAACGAAATAGGAAACCAGTAATACAAAGTCATAAATTGGAAAATTATTCGTAAATGCAGGATAGCTAAACAGAATGGATTGATAAAAAGTGCAAAGAGGTTCAAATTATGTCGGAGATAAAATACAGACGAAACATACCTACTAATTAGAATGAATTTTAGGGATATAAAACCGCATAGGAAAAATATAAGAGAAGCGTAAGCAGATATCATAATAGAAAATGTAGAGAAAGTGGTTAGATGACAAGAATATTTAGAGAATTTAAGTGCAGGAAATGAACTAACAGAAATAGAACAGGAATCAAACAATGAAGACATTGACTGGGATATTCTATACTTAGAGATGAGTTTGAATTAGAATTAAAAGGTCTGAAAAGTGGTAAGGCACCGGATACAGAAGCTCTAAAAACGGCTGAACAATCAGTAACAGAACGTCTCTTCCAACTTGTACGTTATAAGTATGAGACAGGTGAGATACCCAAAGATTTCAAACATAACATCATAGTCACTATATCAAAAGGAGAGGCGAGGATAGAAGTGAAATTTTTCGAACAATAAGTTTGACAGCACACGTGTCAAAAATATTAACTAGAATTGTACAAAGACGAATGGATAAACGAGCTGAAGAAATACTAGGAGAAGATCAATTTAGGTTTAGGCAAAACAGGGGAACACGAGAGGTTATTTTAGCTCTGAGAGTGATAATGGATAAAACAATAGAAAAAGGCGAAAGCGTGTATATAGGGTTTGTAGATCTGGAAAAAGCATTCTACAATGTAAAATGGAAAAAAATGTTTGAAATACTCAAAAAGATTGGAACGAATTTTAGGTATAAACGATTAGTTGATAGCTTATTCAAAGACCAAACAGCGGTAATAGAATTCGGGCAGGAACATAGAGAAGTAAATATTAGGAAAGGAACGATGCAGAGATGTCCATTATCCCCATTAATTTTTAACTTGTAAATTGAAGAGGCAATGAATACTATCAAATGCAGAAAGACATTTGGAATTAGTATGCAGGGACAACAAATTCATGTGCTAGATTTGCAGATGACACAGCGGTACTAGCAAAGAAGCGTAAGAAGCTGTTCTAAATGAAATGGAAACAGTTCTAACAGAGAGATACGATATGAAAATTAACAAAAATAAAACTAAAGTTGAAGTATGCAAAGCAGTGGAAAATAAACCAAAAACAAGAATACAAATAAATAACGAGAACTTACAAGAGATTAAGGATTTCTGCTACCTATGAAGCCCAATAACGCAAGATGGGGAAACAAAAAAAACTATAAGACAATGATTAGCACAAGGTCGTGCTACATTTTAGAAGAAAAAGCAACTACTGTGTTCAAAGACTAGCCTTTGAAATGTGGTGCTAAAAACGTATGATGAAGATATCATAAACAGACAAAGTTAAGAACATAGAGGTACTAGAAATGGTAGGGGGAAAAAAGAGATATATCGAAACCAGTAATAATATAAGAGATAGTATGATAGGCCACGTGTTAAGACATGAGGGAATAGTGCGGGATATATTAGAAACAGAGATAGGAAAAAAAGAGAGGTAGATGTAGACCTAGGTCAGACTATTGCACACAGTTAGTGAAAGATATAGGATATGGGAATATTTCGGAATTGTGTAGGCTAGCTCAGAATAGAAATCAATGGATGTGCGCTTCCGACCAGTCCCAAGAGGGAAAAACTAACGCTGAAAAAATATTGTGCTTAAACGTGGTGATTATTATAAACAACTACAGGTTTGGTCTTGGAATATTCTCAACTAATGTTAATTATGCGAAAGGATTTACTGGAAAACTATTAATTCGGCAAAATGTCTAAGTGTTGGGAGACCCTTGGTAGCTACAGGCTGCTTAACCCCTTTTACGTACCCTATATTAAATTTTTTCCAATTCTCCACCTGAAAGTACTACATTGGCCAGGAAGCGAGTTTTTTTTAACTGGAAATTTTGAATTTTGCTGAACCCTTGGTGTTGCAAGTAAGGTAGAGATCTTTAACGTGCGTGACGATACTCACACACGTGACCTCCATTTTACCTCTCTTCCGAACGAGGGCGTATTTCTGTGAAAAATACTCGCCTAACATTTTTTAAGCGGACCGTGTCGGGATTTGAACCCGAGACCTTGGGCATATTAGTCACACGCATACCAACTACACCACGGAACTGCCCACCTCCTCCAAATACCACTGAATCTCGGTGAAATAGGAAATATAATTAGAAAACTGTAGAAGGGGACCAAGCTGTATATAGTCTGTAATGGGAATTTCAGGGAGATGTATAGGCTAGCTTAGAACATAAAGAAGTGGACGTTCTCGTCCAACCAGTTTCAAGACGAAAAAACTAGTGACGAAAAAAATAATCTGATGATTATTATAAACAACTACAGGTGTTGGTTGTGAAATATTTTCAAGTAATGTTGATTGTGCTAAAGGATATATTGGAAAACTATTAATTTGACAAATGTTCAAGTGCTGGGGAGAATTTGGCAACCGCAGGCTACCTACCCTCCTTCACATACCACTGAATATTGAGGAAGTAGGATATATAATTGTAAAACAATAGAAGGTGGCCGAACTGCATCTAACAAGAAAAAACAGCGGCTATGTTCAAAGACAACAAATACAGAAACAAGAAGAAAATTGTTGAAAGTATATGTGTGGAGCACAGCACAGTTCATCTATAAAATAGAGGGCAGTAGGAAAAGCAGAGAGATGGAGATAGAAGCCTTGTGGAATGTTGTACTTCAGATGTATGAGGATGCTAACATTGACAGACAAAGTTATTAACAAATAGGTTACAGAAATAGTAGAGGAATAAAGATATCTGTGGAAAACAAAACAAATAAGAGAAATAGAAAGGCGGGATACGTTCTAAGGCATTTTTGAGGAATAGTACGGGGTATATTACAAGCAGGGATAGGAAAAGAGAGCTAGAGGTAAACCGAGATCAGGCTTTCGCACGCAGATGGTGATAGATGGAGACTGTGCAAACTTCAGGGAAATGTGTAGGTTACTTCAGACTAGGAAACAATCAGGGTGCGCGTCTAACCAGTTACAGGACTGAAAACCTGATGGTGATGATGCCATTTTTCGAGTCCTTTATAATTTTCGTGGCTTTTAGTAAATAATAGTTCTTGTGAGAACTCAGTTCCTCAGTTTTTATTACAATGTAGATGTGACGATTGATTTACACTTTTATGGTTTAGATAAACATATTGTTGCTTTAGCATCCAATTTGATAGTTTGATGAGAAAGAGCAACAAATATTTTAAAGTTCAAATGGAAGGATTAATCAGTGGTTAGAAATTAATGAAGTCCGAGATAAGTGACCATAATTCTTTCAATCCTTTTTGATTTTACAAAATTTTTGACTTTTTAAAATGATATCATATTAGCCATCTGTACCAAGTATCAGTGTGAGATGGCCATAACTCTAAGGGAGAGATATCCCACCAGTTTGTAATGCAAAAAAAGATCTAATATATTGGAAAGCGATATAACGCTGTGGCTGTGTTTTCGTACCTATTCTTTAAAGCAAAACTCAAAAAGATGATTAATAAACAAAAATATATGTGTGAGTAGTTAGCTATCGGTATTAACATAACATTGCTATTCTAACTAAAAAGTAGTATAAAAATAGTGTTTCTGCCCAGACAAGACCAAGATCAAGATATAAAAAGTGAGACCGAAATTAGTTACCTATGTCGAACCCAAAGCCAATCGCCTATTTCGAGCCTGAGACCTACATTATCAAGACGAAACCGAGACCTATACAATATTGGTCTTGTACTGTCTTGTCTCGACATGTCTGTTGAAACGAAATCACTCTCGGTGTAGCTTCGGTTTGATCTCGTTTTCTGAAATCAGACCGAGGTCGAGATCTAAAGGGTAAGACTGAGACCGAGGCTAGGTATCTGTTTCAGGATAGAAAACATAACCTACATTGTCCAGACAAAACCGAGACTGAGATTTGCTTGAACTCTTCTCTTTTCGACAAAAACACTAAATGGAACAAGGCAAAGTACCTATACCTATTTATGAGTAGTTAGTAATCAGTATTAACATTGGCTATTTTAAATTAATTTCCTCTTTGCTACAGCTTTGCCGCAGAGATTACAAATATGTGTAAATGACGAATAACTATCAGGTTGCCATCGTTGGCATCGCATGCATTCACACCATTCATCTCCTTTTGTTGTTCGATTATAATCTTGACCACATCCAACGCAGGCATATGCCACATCACATTAAGGAGGATTAGAGCTATTATCGAACTCTACATTCCCAAGACAGCAAGTTGTTGTTATAGTTTCACTGCCTTTTCTTTAAATAAATAAATGTTCTAGAGCATTTTTTAATTTCTTGGTCCATGCAGTCGCCTTCTTGGCTTTATCTTTAACTTTGGCTAAATATTCAGGAGATGTAAGCAGAGTGATTTCAATTCTTCGGTGAGTATAAGCAGTAAATCCGGAGATGGATGGAATAGGTAAAATCTCATGCAGCAGCTAAGTTGGCGTAGAGTCCGGTATTTTATCTTGAGAGCAGCCCGAATGTGTGGATACGGTTTCCTGCGTTTGTGAGTTATCAGGACGAAATTGTTCTGGCATAGTTTGAATGGACGGTTGAGTACTTATGGTTTCATTCTATAGAATAGTCCTAGGTCTTTGTCTATTCTCATTATCAACTACAATAAATGCATAATTGGGTATGATATCTGGATTGAAAGATACAGTAGCACGTAAACCTGATATCGCATTATCTGTGGTGACGGACTTTCCTCAACAATCACTCAATACCCTCCAAACTGCACTTGACCAATTTTGCGATATTTATTCTGCGTTTGCCACTTATTAAGTCTTGCACAGAAGAAATTTTGTAATTTAAAAACCACACGATCAAGAGGTGGAACATAATGTGTAGTGTGTCTGGGCAATCAAACCAGTGCAATACTATTAGCTTCGGTACATTTCAACACTTCAACAGAGTTAACATGCGATGTATGCCCATCTAAAATAAAAATTACTTTGCCGACTGGCTTTGTAGGGACAGTGTTGCTTAAACCACAAAAATAAATACTTGTATTTACATACGCAGTTTTCAGTGATATGTTAATTTCTGACCCTGGTAGCATGTTATTTTCCCAGTCCAGTTTTTTTGTTCTTACCTTTCCTAATGGCAATTGGTGGCAGGAACAAGTCTTTCGAATTGTAGCAAGCGATACCCGTTACTGTTTCACTTTATACAGACGACATTATACTTGGAACAGCTCGGCGCCCCTATCAGCGACGACGTAACCGTTACGACTATGTAATTGCGGTTCCGTCTCGTCTACATTAAAAATACATGATGGCTTATTTAATAGTGCATTATCTTCTAAAGTGGATTTCAACATATAGAGGTATTTATCGATTTCTCTGCGGTTTATGCATTTAACTCTTGCTAGTGAAACTTCTGCTGCCTTGGTCATGGTGTCTAGATAAAATTTGAAACCAATCGTATCCTATTTTTCCCCTTTCTTTATTGAATTTCTGAGTAAGTTCTGACAGCTCAGCAAAATTAAAGGCTAATTTTCGAAGATTTTCTCGAGTAACCGTAAACCCAATTCGTTACAGCTTTTTAATTTGACGAACGAACCTTTCTTCATTAACTTCGCCAAATAAATACCAGGACCCATCGAACCCCTTTTTGTGTTGCCAGATATAACCCTTCAACCCTTCTTTCAATGCTTTTTCTTGGTACTCCATGCGTTGTCGATGCTTAACGTACTGAAGTACTATTTTGTACAGTTTAAACAGCCGCGATCAAATATACTTCTTTCCATTTACCTCGGTTACTATTTTCTTTTTGCTGGTACTTGTTGGGTATCTACAAAATACAAATCAAAAGTAATAATAACTGACTTAAATCTTCAAACAAATGTTAATCAACAGTTCTTATACAAATAGTTCTAAATTCCAACAATTGTATAGTTATAAGTTACACTAACAAAAGAACTAGACAAGTACTAGGTGTTGAGAAGGAATAGGAATAACTTGGTTATCTATCCTTGAAACACAGGGTCATCACTCACAAATGTCAGCGAGAGCTGACCGTAGCTATTACGTCACCATCGTGGACGATAAACATGGCAAACATACATTAAAACATGAATAGAAACCTAACTTGACAAGTACTATTAACACAGTTAAATAAAAACGATTGTGTTGCTACCAATAAAATTTTACACTGCGCCTGCGATTCCGCAATTCCGCAATTCCGATCTAACCGCATTTTTTTGTTGTATATAAATGAATCCGCGAACGCCTTATTTTATAGCCTTTTTACTTATTATGGGATTTTATTTTACGAGAATTTCCAGTAAGCGAATAGAGCCCACGGCAAGTTCTGATGGAAAATGGCCCAAAGTTAAGGAAATCTCAAAGGCAAAGCGGCTAGTCGAACTATATGCTCTGGGTGGAACATGAGCTGTGGGTCGGAATTGGATTGCGACCAAAAATATGAAGAATAAGGCGCCACCGTATTTTTCTATACAGAGAAGACCTTACTCAAGTCCCTTGTACAAGACGAATGCGAAAACCTTTATTCTTTAACCGCTATACATTTTATTAAAGACAACATAATCCCTAAAGTACTTACCTTATGGCTCGACTTTGACCTTAGTACTTCACTGCTTCACCTGTGAACAGATTAAACAAAGAATAGCACTGTTTGTGCGTTTATACTCCAAATTTTTATAATCCAATTCGAATCATCTTTCATTTATTCTAATTAAAAAGAATAGCCTTGTTTAAAAATAAAAATCTATTCCTCTTGTATTCAATTAACGGGTTTTTTTTACAAAATATCCTTTCATTTATTATATATTTTTGATTAAATTAATTTGTGAAAATTATTTACAAATGCACTGAATATAATCAGTACCGTTCAAGTTAAATGTGGTTATGTCTGTAAGAAATATCTAGCCAAGTTTTATTAACAAATTGATTAAGCATAAAGTTGCTATCTAAACTGTTACTTACTGATAACAAAAATGTTGGTTTGGGTAGATCTACCATAACCTCACAATAAATAATTCCAAGTAGTTATTAATGAAATAGTAAACATAGAAGTTTTATTTCTGATTTTTCTTAAATAGAAGAATTTACTTTCTCTATCACATAATGGCATCTTCCGTAGTTTCAGTGAATTAATAAAAGATTTAGAAATGTAAAATTTACAGATTCCTATTGCTTAATATTGAAAAATATATTTATAGTCTGCCCTTGACCTATTTTGAAGTTTAAATAACTTGATTAAACAAAAAATTATCTAACTGCTATGTCCATAGTTCAGCTAACATACGAAAACAAATTTCTACATACCAGATGTCGGTCTGACAGAAAAATACCTGCTAGGAGTCTTGCGTCAGCATTAAAATAAAGAAATCTCCAATCCAGAACAAATAATTTTGCTGCTTACTGAAGCTCCAAACTACTCGGCATCCATTTTAAGTAATTAAATCTCGCCAGATCCACACTTGAACAAAGCGTAAAATCCTATATTTTCTTCTTGTGCATTTAATTAAAATTACGTTAAACCAGGCTTCTGTTAACTAAAGGTTGTATGTTTTTTCCAAGCTAAACATTATTTCCAATTTTCACATTATTACCAAGCTGCATGTTAATTAAAGTTGCTTTACGTATAAATTAAAACTACGAATATTATCAAACGTTACATGTTAATTTAAAGTTGCATGTTAATTTAAAGTTGCATGTTAATTTAAAGTTGCACTGAAAATCTTTACTTAATATGGTTACAGAATCAAATTTTACTTACTGTTACCACGGCCCTTCAACCAAAAAAATTTCACGTCATCTACGAGCTGTTCCAGCAAGTGGACAATACAAAAGTGCTTTTCGAAGATGACATTTTCTCCTAAAACAACTTAAAACGTACGTGCTTCCAACACGAAAAAACTGCAAAAACCATTGTCCTCGGATTCAAGGAACAACTCGACTTGCTTTCACCACAGCTGTATTGGAAGTGTCTAGGTCAAGCGCGTTACCGCTCGGCAACAGGATTACCTTACAATTTCTTAACAGATGGAGCTCTAGGAATGATACTAAACGAAAAGTTTATTTTGTCACCGTATAAATTAAATTTTAATTTGAATTGAATGCTAATATTTTATTGGGCAATAGGTAATATTTATTTAGTGGATTGTGTAACATTATTACGCATTATATTGTTTATTATTAAATAAATAGATTAATTATATGAACACATCTAGATAGGAAATAAAATCGTTACACAGCCTCTTTCTAAGAGAAAAAAATTCGAGAAAATATTCTGGAATAAATGCGAAGAATTTTTTTTTTTTATGAATTTTATTATTAGTATTTACAATTTATTATTAGTTTTTACATACCAAAACAAAAATAACTTCTGAATTAACTAAGATACTGCATGCATGTAAATGAGTGACCAGTAACTACGCGTACTACACGCCAAAAACAAATTCGGGAAGTCGTAATCGGTAAAGTTTCACTATTACTTAACACATATTCGGGGTTAATTTTTCACTCTTTTTACACACAAAACTTAAGAAACGAAACATAGAATACTGCCGTATTATAATTCCTTAATAAAGATTTAAATTATCATGACAAACATACTCTTACTTTACTAACCATAATTTACATACTTACAAAAGAAAAAAGGACTCCCACTACCATTGGGATCCATAACAAACATATTTCCAAAATAACAAACATGTCTCGAAATCATGAATGTTTAACAATCTACCGCATGTATATGCTAACAAAAATGTAGAAATATCTCTACCTACGAAGAGACAAGTAAAACGTCACCACGTCTTACTCCTCAAAAAAATTTCACTCACGCATGAATGAACACAATAGAACATTGCTAACTCACACAATATTCATAATAAAATAGAACATTGCTACCTTATACAATACTCATAACAAATATAACTATTTTAGTTACTAACAATATTGGTCTCCTACCAATATCTAACTTGGACTCAAGCTACTTGATTTTCAACATAATCTCAAGAAATACAATTCTGTTCAATTTTCCTCTTGACTACAATATTACTTTCCAAACACTATATCCAACTCATTAACCAAACTAAACGAATTAAATGAAACACGTGAATGATTTTATACCTAAATCACCATAGATTAATATGACCATACATACATAAATCCAAAAGAAATTTTCAACTAAATATATACAAAATTTATCAAAATTCATCGCCAAAAGTATAAACAAACATCCCTTACTGACATTTGACCTTTATGGTTAACATGCAAGTTATAACATCTCAACTTAAACAAATAATTTGCAACTAACAATTTCAGCTCAGACTAATATTAACCTTACTGCACTACAATATTTCTTTATCCTTCTTTACTTCATATCCAACATCTAAATTTTTAGATTGCCAAACAGTATTCCAATACAATAAATAAATTCTTTACTAAAAAGATAAGACAGAAATAATTCCTACTATCAACCATTAAACGTCTCAACATTACTAAATAATGTTCAGAAACATCACCGTTCTCAATATCATTACTGAACTCTGAATAAGGTTTTAAGTCCTTAACATGCCATCTGCCTGCCTTTGAACCATCTTCATTATTCAATTCATAAATCAAATTCGAAATCTTCTTTCTAACGATACACAAAACGTATTTGGGTGCAAGCTTAGCAGTAAACTTATCACTTGCTTTCGAAAGAACTTTATTCGACCTCCAAACTTTGTCACCTACTTCGAAAGAAATGTTACGTCTCCTTAAATTATATGAATTACTAGACTGCATGTAAGATAAATGTAACCTTTTCTGTACGTCTATAAAAATATCAGATAGTCCTTGATGATCTAACACATACGAAGGTCTATCACCAGAAATAATATCTATATCAACTGAGGGTTCCACATCAAGACCATAAAATTTTCCAGACACGGGAACATGTCTACCAAAAACTAAGAAATTTGGCTAATAACCAGTGGCATGATGTTTTGCAGAATTAATCGCATATTGAATTTGGGGTAACTCTATGTCCCAAGTATCATGTTCTCTAACATACGACCGTATAGCTGTTCCGACGGTTCGGTTTATCCTTTCCACAAAATTACATTGGGGAGAGTAAACTGCATTAAACCAAATTTTTTGAACATCATATTTTTTACATACTGCCCTGAAATTTCTTCCACTAAATTGTGAGCCATTATCACAAATAATGAATTTGAGGACACCATAAACTAAGAAAACTTTTTCCTCCAGTACACGTTCCATTAAATGCGCTTTAGCACTACGTAACGGAAACACTATTGTAAATTTTGAGAACCAATCACCAATAACTAATAACCATTTGTGTCCAACCTTGGACCGCGGGAATGGGCCCATGAGGTCTATTGCAATAATCTGAAAGGGGAACTTCACTTCTTTTTCCTTTCCCATTAAACCAAGGGGTCCTCTATTCGATGCTTTCTGTGCACCACACGTTAAACATTTTTTACAAAATTTCAACACAACAATACGCATTTTTGGCCAATAAAAATTCTCTTGTATGCGTGCCAATGTTTTAAAAAAACCAAAATGTCCGGCCACTGAAGGGTCATGATTTATCCGAATAACCTCTTCCTTTTGTGATCTAGGAACTAAATATTTCCATTCCCTTACATTCGACGCGCGTGGTAAATTTGAAGAAAGAAATTTAAATACATGATTATCTTCCACCTTCCATTGTGGGTAATCATCAGGTGAAGATAAAATTTTTTCTCGAAGAGACACATACCAGGGATCCACATTATCCAACTTGATCTCAACTAAATTATCCATATGATTTCAAACATTAAACCTATAAACTTCAAACTTTATGAACACCTTTTCTTTTAAATTCGCAGACAATGACAATTTTAAACATAATAAATTTATAATTTAGATTACTTCCAACCTTCCATTGAGGATAACAACATATCAACGTTCTAGTACACTCTTACACTACTCATAATCAAACTGTCATGACAGACAAAAGTACTTCACAACGCATAAACTTGCTAGAGTGACAAACTCCTCTGTGAGTCTCACCTAGACTAATAAACAAAAAATTTTTAACCTCATCACCAATCTCAAAGCTAGTGATGCCAAAATTGCTAGAGCGACAACTTACCTCGAGTCTCGTTTAGACTAATGTAATGCTGAGCGACCGACTTTTCCTAAGTCTCGTCTAGACTGATATACTGCTATCCGACCAACCACGACGACAAGTTTCGCTTAGACTTACAACCAATTAACATACTGCGTTGCAATGCGGATATAAATAAATCAAAAATTGCTATCACAACAAATCATATCAAAACAAAACGTGCCCATGCACAAGAGCAATCCTGAAAGGGTTTACCGACAGTTAAAACTAGTATACCAAATTATAAACATCTATTATTTCAACTAAAAAAATTAATCAAACAACTATTGTAACTAATACAAATGGAAGATGAACCTAAATACAAATCACCATTATCCACTACATTGTGAATTACTACTCACTGAAATACTACAAGCTGCGACTAAAAGAACAATTTTACCATGTAAGAAAACTTCTTCTAACTTCTTACACAACTTAATTAACGTTGACATCCTATCAATTTCCGTTAGAGCTAATTGACAAATAAAATCAGGTAATAGATTCTTTTTTACCATTATAACTTTCGTGCATTCCGCAGGTGATTGTGGTAACCTACTAAACAAGTTCTCCATGTGAGCTATATATATGACTACAGATTCTCCTAACTCGACCATCAAGATGTATTAATCTCGACTGTATCCTTTTAATTGTAGGGTCTGCTAATTCACCTTCAAACTCTAATAAAACATTTTTCACCGATTCCATCGAAGCCTCAATCTCATCACGTTCATCTAAATATTCTACGACATATAAAGAAGGATCAATTAAACGACCAGGTACTGTTGTTTCTTTAGCTAATAATCGGCCTAACATTTTCTTCTTATCCTGCATCGGTCTGCTGCTACATCACCTCGGATTCTCAATTCATAATCCAATTCATCTCTATGCAAATAAACTACTTGATACGTCTCAACCATCATGGAATAGACTAGCTAACTAATTACAAATTAAACTCAATTAAATAATCTGCACTAAAACTTCAGTCGAAAAAACATCAATAGACTAAATTAATCTTAGGGTAAATGATTTACAAATCACAAGTGTAATCAAGCAAAGTCAATCGAAGCCTGCACGTTATGTGCTTATACAATTGGTACAGCAATCGAGGCCTATACGTTGGGCGCTATTTATAGCCTTTTCACTTATTATGGGATTTTATTTTACGAGAATTTCCAGTAAGCGAATAGAGCCCACGGCAAGTTCTGATGGAAAATGGCCCAAAGTTAAGGAAATCTCAAAGGCAAAGCGGCTAGTCGAACTATATGCTCTGGGTGGAACATGATCTGTGGGTCGGGGTTGGATTGCGACCAAAAATATGAAGAATAAGGCGCCACCGTATTTTTCTATACAGAGAAGACCTTACTCAAGTCCCTTGTACAAGGCGAATGCGGAAACCTTTATTCTTTAACCGCTATACATTTTATTAAAGACAACATAATCCCTAAAGTTCTTACCTTATGGCTCGTCTTTGACCTTAGTACTTCACTGCTTCACCTGTGAACAGATTGAACAAAGAATAGCACTGTTTGTGCGTTTATACTCCAAATTTTTATAATCCAAATCGAATCATCTTTCATTCATTCTAATTAAAAAGAATAGCCTTGTTCAAAAATAAAAATATATTCCTCTTGTATTCAATTAACGGGCTTTTTTACAAAATATCCTTTCATTTATTATATATTTTTGATTAAATTAATTTGTGAAAATATTTACAAAGGCACTGGATATAATCAGTACCGTTCAAGTTAAATGTGGTTATGTCTGTAAGAAATATCTAGCCAAGTTTTATTAACAAATTGATTAAGCATAAAGTTGCTTTCTAAACTGTTACTTACTGATAACAAAAATGTTGGTTTGGGTAGATCTACCATAACCTCACAATAAATAATTCCAAGTAGTTATTAATGAAATAGTAAACATAGAAGTTTTATTTCTGATTTTTCTTAAATAGAAGAATTTACTTTCTCTATCATATAATGACATCTTCCGTAGTTTCAGTGAATTAATAAAAGATTTAGAAATGTAAAATTTACAGATTCCTATTGCTTAATATTGAAAAATATATTTATAGTCTGCCCTTGACCTATTTTGAAGTTTAAATAACTTGATTAAACAAAAAATTATCTAACTGCTATGTCCATAGTTCAGCTAACATACGAAAACAAATTTCTACATACCAGATGTCCGTCTGACAGAAAAATACCTGCTAGGCGTCTTGCGTCAGCATTAAAATAAAGAAATCTCCAATCCAGAACAAATAATTTTGCTGCTTACTGAAGCTCCAAACTACTCGGCATCCATTTTAAGTAATTAAATCTCGCCAGATCCACACTTGAACAAAGCGTAAAATCCTATATTTTCTTCTTGTGCATTTAATTAAAATTACGTTAAACCAGGCTTCTGTTAACTAAAGGTTGTATGTTTTTTCCAAGCTAAACATTATTTCCAATTTTCACATTATTACCAAGCTGCATGTTAATTAAAGTTGCTTTACGTATAAATTAAAACTACGAATATTATCAAACGTTACATGTTAATTTAAAGTTGCATGTTAATTTAAAGTTGCATGTTAATTTAAAGTTGCATGTTAATTTAAAGTTGCACTGAAAATCTTTACTTAATATGGATACAGAATCAAATTTTACTTACTGTTACCACGGCCCTTCAACCAAAAAAATTTCACGTCATCTACGAGCTGTTCCAGCAAGTGGACAATACAAAAGTGCTTTTCGAAGATGACATTCTCTCCTAAAACAACTTAAATCGTACGTGCTTCCAACACGAAAAAACTGCAAAAACCATTGTCCTCGGATTCAAGGAACAACTCGACTTGCTTTCACCACAGCTGTATTGGAAGTGTCTAGGTCAAGCGCGTTACCGCTCGGCAACAGGATTACCTTACAATTTCTTAACAGATGGAGCTCTAGGGATGATACTAAATGAAAAGTTTATTTTGTCACCGTATAAATTAAATTTTAATTTGAATTGAATGCTAATATTTTATTGGTCAATAGGTAATATTTATTTAGTGGATTGTGTAACATTATTATGCATTATATTGTTTATTATTAAATAAATAGATTAATTATATGAACACATCTAGATAGGAAATAAAATCGTTACAATTTCTCGAAGAAGAACGACCCTGATTGCTGTAATACGGTGCGTAGAGAACTACATTACATGTGATTCTCCAGTGCTCCACCCGAAGGTACTACATTGGCCAGGAAGCGAGTTTTTTACCTGGAAAATTTTGAATTTTGCCGAATCCTTGCTGTTCCAAGCAAGGTAGGGATCTTTAACGTGCGTGACAACACTCACACACGGGACCTCCATTTTACCTCTCATCCGAACGAGGGTGTATTTTTGCGAAAAATGCTCGCCTAACATTTTTCAAGCGGACCGTGTCGGGATTCGAACCCGGGACCTTGGGCGTAGTAGTCACACACATACCACTACGCCACGGAGCCGCCTCGTAGAGAACTACACCTGTTGCACGTCTCTCCCGCATGGCCATCTTTCCTGAACTTGCCCAATATATATTAAACGTATATTTCAAGCAACATTAGTACGACTGCTGCTGTAAAACAGGTATGGGATAAAACGTAGTGTGGAATTCAATTAAATAATTTGTGGGATCTGGCGTTACATGTTCACCAAAGAGCACTAAAAGATGTGTAACAGTTTTTTGAAAAACTTAAGGATTTAAAAAAAAATGGGAATTCGAGGACATGTGGACTTGTTCTATTTTTGCAACGAATTTTCAACTGTATCAAAAGTGTTGGCTGCCACTAATAGGGATGACTACTTACAAACTTCAGTCGTACATCCTTCTACAGAGTGTCGATAAATTAGGCTTTGGATATGACAAAAGAACAACAAACTATATGTTAATTGAAAAATCCGAAATAGTTCCTCGACCAGAAAGTACTTACCCGCAAAAAAACAGCGCGACGACGGGAAAAAAATGTATTATACTGTGTTGATTGAATACAGGTTATAAAAAGTATTGCTGTCAGGATCCGAATTTTATGAAATCCGGATCTAAAATTTCAGATCTGGATTTGGATCCGAAATCCGGATCCATAATCTTTTAATTGGTTCCGGATCTGATCCGATTTTGAACCAAAAGTGGATCCGGATCTTGATTCGCATTCGGATTTTGATGCGGATCCGGATCTTAGTGCTGTCAGAATCCGGATCCAAATTTTCTGATCCGGATTAGTATTCGAAATGCGGATATTTGATCTTTTAGTTAATTTCGGATCCGATCCCATTCTTAATCGAGGGTAAGATCCGAATCTAGATTCGTGTCCGGATATTTTTTTGAATAATCTAGATCCGGTTCCGGATTAACACTCCAAATTCGAATCCTTAATCTATTAATTGGTTCCAGATCTAATCCAATTTTGAGCCCGAAGCTGGATCCGGTTCTAATACGAATCCAGATTTATATGCTCTGAATCAGGATGCTTCTTACAATTATCGTTATGTGATATACTATTAAGTATGAAGTTATTGAAAAAAAATATTTCTTTACTTGCTTTATTACTAGGCAAACGTAAAGTAACAAAATAACATTCGTGTGTATCATGTTACTATAAATATAAAATGACTTTCTTTACATGTTAATATTGCATTTCATTTTTATTTTCCTTATCATTTATTGATAACTATACACGGGCCGATGGCCCAACCCAGTTGTACATGCTACAAATTTATTACTTTTCGAGTTGGAAGGAAAGAATCGGAAGCAGCGATTCTGTTTGATAAGATAAGAAGTGTGCAACTGAAGCAAATATGTGCGGCGCCGGCGGCGTAATAAAATACAACTAATACAAGTAGTTTAGAACTTTTTAGAGTTTAGGCTTAGACTTATGTCTTTCTTTTCTACCGTGTTATTTATTCACAAAACTTCATACAATGTACCTCGTCTCTCCTTTCTGTTACGTATTGTATAGTTTATTTTATCTGTCAATTAAAAAAGGTTTTATTTAAACCTAAATCAGTGTAGTAGGCATTTTTTTATGTGTTGGCGACTACTGTAACTTAACTGAAAACTAGGATAGTTAAACAAACAACAGCTAGTGTCAGAATCAACTATAAAATTTGTTCCTCTGTTAAAAACATGCCTTTGCATAAAAGTAAAGTGTGGGACTATTTTGAAAAACTTGACTTAATAAAATCAAAATGTAACTTGTGTGGAGCAGTAATTAAATGTGGAAGTTCTACCGGATACTTGAAAAAGCACTTATTATCAAGGCATATAAGTGTTTCGCTTAACCATAACGATTAGGCAGTAGCCAACAGGGGATGTAATAGAGAAATAGTTGCAGTGGTTGAAGAATAAGCCTCAACCTCGAATTGGTAAGTATTTTATCATAATGTAGTATTAATTTGTCTTAGTAAAATTGTTTTTGTTAATTTACTTTTTATCAACCGAATCTTGCCGTTATCTTTTATATTGCATAATCATCGCGCTGTATTGGAATTTTCAAGTAATCTTTTTTATTTTTTAGCTTAAAGAAGAGTGAGTTCGAAGAGGCTGATGTGAAAATGGTAATCGTAGTTCAGGCTACGCCGGTTCGGAATCTACAAAATCAGCAGAATCCTCAACACAAAAGTTAGCGCCGCCGCATCGAAAACGTTTAGCAGTTCAGTCGAAAATTTGTTTGCAAGCTTCTATTGCGTCTCCTGAGGTTTCAGAAACAATTACCGGGCAAATAGCAAAAATGATTTGTATGGATTTGCAACCAGTATCTATAGTACAAGACGGTTTTTGTGAATTGATACGCTTACTGTCTCCCGACTATGTAATGTCAAGGTGTCCATATTTGAACACTTTTGCAGGATATCTCGCTTATTTTTAAAAAAAGAAGGATGCGGTTTTCGAAATACTACTCTTTTTTTTGTGAAACTAAACATGCCGCCAACAAAAATTCCATTACCTTCTTGGTTTTTGAGATACAGGGTAAAATTGAAAATTATTACTTGGGGGAAGTTCCCCGTATCTCGGTTGTCATTTAGCTTATTAGAGAGGTGATAAGGTATTCTTATAGAAATTTTTCCGTAGAATCCAATGGCCTAGTTTGTTTCTTCCTGGCACCATCGGTTTTTTAGTTATGAAGCAAAAATGTTTTTTTAAATAGTACACCCTAGGTATTTTTAATTAAATTAAGCATGTTCTGGGCTTTTCAAAAATATATAACAGTATATATACTTATTTTGAAAAATAACTGAATAAGCTACACTTTTCTCAAAATTAATACCTTAATAGTAGGTCGTGGAGCCGATAAAAGAAAAGAAATATCTTTGCAAATTATTTATTCTGATAATGCTATAAAGTGATTTTCGAATAATTTTGTTTTAGTTATCTAACAACGTACCTAAATATTTAACTGTATAATTTGTTATTATAGCGTTTTCATTTTTTCATATAACATACATTAACAACAATAACATATAATAATAACTATGTAAATTGTTCAAAATGATTACCATTTTCTATAATACACAATTCGCACAGTATTAAATAACGTATTAATTTTGAGGGAAGCGTGGTTTATTTAGTTATTTTTCAAAATAAGTATAAATGCTTATATATTTTTGAAAATCTCAAAAATGCTTAATTTAAGTAGTTAAAAACATATGGGGTGTCTAATTAAAAAAAAATGTTTGCTTTATAACAAAAAAAAACCGGATGGTGCAAGAAAGAAACAAACTGCGCTACTGGATTCTACGGAAAAGATTCTACAAGAATAGCTTGTCACCTCTTAAGTTAAACGAATACGAGTAATGTCCCAAAAGTGATAATTTCAATTTCATTCTGTATCTCAGAAACCAATAGGGCTATGAAAATTTTGTTGGCTGTACGTTTAGTTTCACAAAAAAAAGTACAATGTTGCGAAAACCGCAGCCCTCTATCTTCCAAAATAAACGAGATACTTTGCAAAAGTGTCCAAATATAGACACCCTGTACTTGTACTGTAATTCTAATTGTAATCGTATGCTATGTAGTGTGCTAGACTAAATAAAATAAAAACTAGGATATATTACTATATTTTCTAAATGCTATAGTAATATTAGTAACCTATTATACATCTAGATTTGAATCTAGAATCGCCTAGATTCGGATCAAATATTGCTGGTATCCGGAATTGGAATCCGGATTCAAAATCGGATTTGGGATCTGAATATACACTGCGGATCCGCGATCCAGATTTACACAACCTATTTTTGGATCCGAATGTAAAAATCTGAAGCTGCCACCCGGATTTATGCAAGCTAATTTGGGATCCAGGTTTTGAATCCAGTACCACATTTATACAACATGTTTTTGGATCCGGATTCACTTAGATACGAATTTCGGATCCGAGATCCGGATTCACAGTACCCATTCTGGATCCTGATCCTCTTAGATACGCACTTTGGATCGCAGATCCGGATCCACAGAATCCATTTTGGATCCGGATCCGCTTAGATCCGGATGTCGGATCCGATATCCGAACTAATTTTTGGATCCGGATCCACTAAGATCCGTATCTTAGATCCAAATCCGGATCCAATTGACAGCCCTAATAAAAATTAAAGCTTGACACACCACACCAATCAAAACTTTTATGCAAGCTTTAATTGAAGGGTTTTCTGCTGATGTGATGGGTCCATCTGGTACAGGAAAATGTATTGTAATGGTATATATTGATAGCTACTCCGTACTGTTGATGGAAGATCATTAAACTGAATAAAAAAAAATTAGAGAGATTTATAATATACCTATTTGTACTTTGTGCTTTTATTATAATTTTATCATTAGGAAATTATCATGATGGCAGAACGGTAATGGCTGGAAATAGTTTTTGAAGGTGGACTACCTACTTTACAGAAAATTCTGTAATTGCGATATTATAAAGTCAGAGAAGTCGCCAACTCAGAATTAGCCAAGCAACAATGTGTGTTACATCCAACACTTTATGTTATCGATGTTTCCATTTCAATAAAAGCAGCTTCTAATTCTTCCTTGCTAGATGCTAATACCGCTGTATCATCTGCAAATATAAGCATATCAATTTTTCTCCCTGCATAGTAATTCCAAATGTCTTCCTGCATATGTCAGTATTCATTGCTTCTTCAATGTACAACTTAAAAATTATTGGGACAGCGCAAACACCTGTCTCATCCCATTTCTAATATTTACTTCTCAACGTTCCTGCCATATTCAATTACCGATGTTTGCTGTTTGTATAAGCTACCTACTATTCGTCTACTCCTATAACTCATTCCTATCTTTTTGAGTATTTCGATAATTTTTTTCCATTTTAGATTGTGGAATTCCTTTTCCAGATCTACAAACCCTATATACACGCTTTCCTCTTTTTCTATTGTTTTCTTCATTATCATCCTTAGAGCTAAAATAGCCTTCCGTGTTCCCCTGTTCCGCCTAAACCCAAATTAATTTTTTCCTAGTATTTTTTCAGCTTGTTTTTCCATTCGTCTTTTCACAATTCTAGTTAATATGTTTGACACGTGTGCTTTCAAACTTATTGTTCGAAAATTTTCACAACTATCCGCGCCTCCCTTTTTTGGTGTAGTTACTATGATATTACGTTTGAAATATTTGGGTATCTCACCTATCTCATACATATATCTTACAAGTTGGAAAAGAGGTTCTGTTACTGCTTTTCCAGCGGTTTTTATAGTTTCTGCTTGCACCTTATCAGTACCCGGCGCCTTACCATTTTTCAGACCCTTTAATGCTAACTCAAACTCATCTCTAAGTATAGGATATCCCAAGTCATAATTTTCAATGTCTGATTCCTGTTCTAATCTGTTTGTAGTTTCATCTTTCTTCTATTAAATTCAGGATATCGTTTGTTATCCATGGTTTCTTATTTACTTTTTGTGTATATCCCAGAATACCTTTGGCCGCTATGTCTAAGCCGGGTTTAATGTTATTCTATTCTGTTTCTACTTCCTTAAAATAAGAAATTTTCCCGATATTTTTCAGCAATTCATTTGACTTTTTTCAAATCTTTTGTGGATATCTTTATCTATTAGTTTTTCAAAGTCCAAGTGCATTTTTCCGCTTCAAAAATTTTTAAATATAAGAGCGGCCTTCATAATTACGATGTTGTGTTCAGTGACTATATCTGCTGCTGGGTAGCATCTACAGTCTTTTACTTGATTCCTAAACCGTTGTCTAACAAGAATGTAATCTATTTGATATCTTCTTATATCTCCTGGCACCTTCCACATATATAGTGTTCTAACATAATGTTGAAAAAATATGTTTGTGATGATTAAATTGTTCTTGTTGCAAAATTCTACCGGCCTATTTCCCCTGTCGTTTCTCGTTCCTAAACCAAATAAACCCACTACCACGCCTTTTCTACCCTCAGCTACTACTGCATTAAAATCCCCATAATTATTAAATTTTCATGTTCGTTTACATATCTTAGTATGTCTTCGATATCTTTATAGTTCGCTTTTACCTCTTCCTCGCTGGGGTTAGAGGTGGGCATGTGTACTTGTATTATTACTGTGGTTACCGTTTTAGATTTTAATTTAACCATAGGTACTCTTTCGTTCCTTTGTAAGTAATTTATACACACTGTCCTATCTTTTTTCGCATAACTTTCCCCACATCCGAATTTTCTTCCTCTACTCTTGTATGAATCACCAAGACGATAGCTTACCATCTAAATTATTTTTAGTATTTACATTATAAAATAAAAGCTAGTTTTAAGGTATCTCTTAAGTGTAACCATTTACATACACGGCTGAAATGAATTAATTTAAAAATTTGGCTTTTAAGTTTATTTTCGTTTCATGATCTTTTCACAGTCTACAATAAATGCAGTATACCGGATTTAATTAAATAACTAATAAGTGCTTCTCTTCTCTCGTGATCTCTTTATCACATCTACTCCTTTCATTATTTTCTAATAAAGCTTTCTTCTGCGAGGAACAGTATTGTGGCTGCTAAAAGGGCATTTTTAAAAATTCAGCATGTCCATTCTTATCCGCACACAGCCCGGAATACGATACAGAAAAAATTAGAACAAAAACAAAATGCAAAAGAAATGTTGTCGTCAAAGCCTGTATCATGCAGCTAGTATTACTCTAAAATATCAAAGGAAATAAGAATTATGACTTACAAAAGTATATTCTTATTTCTGTTAATTCAACTAACGCTCAAACAATTTTGTTTAAGCTAATCAGGTTGTTTTGTTTAGCAGGTGGTTATATGTAAAGTGTAAAATAACGGCGTACTATATATATCCCGCAAAAAGTGAAAGACATTGAACTCACATAACCTGAACGAGCATCTACGCTAATTATTAAATTGAAAACAAATTTTGCTTAAGCTCCAACCTCAGGTGACCTGTTGAAGAACAGGGGTTCATTTACAAATCCATTGAAGGATTGTGATGCTTTCGATTATAAAAGAAAAATAATTTCTTACAGCTTGTTACCTCAAATTTGTTTACCGGAATCGTATATCAATTAAAAGTAAAATACCACATGCGCAGTTACCAAGACGTCGTATAATTTGAACATCTTAACATAGGATTTCGTTGCACCTCGTTATTCACGCCACACATCGAATTTTTAAGATTTACGGTCATATCTTGTGATATAACTATTAGTATTTGAGTAAAGCTATTACATCATACTCATATACGTTTCTACGTAGTTAGTATAAATTTGTATTTTGGACACTTGATAACTTACTTTTTTTATAGACTCATAGTCATGTATAACAATTTTACTGAGTGAAGTGTTTGCTTATAAAGCATAATCCTTAATCACAGGATAAAGTATTAAATATCTAAACTCATATCTTACACTTTAATATTATCATACGAGAGTAAGTAATGTATTTCAACATTGTAGGAGAGTGATAAACAAAATTGAACCAATTTCCCAATTCTACCTTTGACAGGATTAAATCGTTTCTTTCAAACATCCAAAAAAAATTAGCTGGAGAATAGAAAGAGCAAGTACATGTTTCAAACAGTTTCAATACGAACAAAACAGATCCGGGTTATTTACGTAACCGGTTATCAATTACCTTAGATAGTGCAATCAGTTTTATAACCGTAGTTTTGGTTACATCTTACTCACAAATAAGTCCCAAGATAAAGTAAATACCTAATAAGCTTTAATTAATTTTAACTTTAAAAGTTTAACTAAGGATCACGTTGAACGACAGTTTGGTACGTTTCGGTTACTGGTTTGCTATTGTACATATAAATCATTATCAGTTAAAAAGGGGCAACAAAAAAGTATTCTTATGCAAAAATACAAAAATCATATGATTTAGAAAAGGTGATCAAGTTACGAACCTCAAGTCTTTTGCTAGTGCTAATGACGCTGGAGGTAACCATACATTAAAATTACTACAAAACAAACCACATTAAAAAAGCAATGTATGGTTAAGTATTGATTAAGTTCTACTACATTTTTTATTAGTGCGATGTTGGCAAAACAATATAATGCGGAGGTTCTGCCTCAACAGCACCGTCGAACTGTTAGAAGAATATTCTTCCTTGTCAACTGAACCACTGCAAATGGAAAAACTACGAGAGAAAAGCTGACTAGCTGGGGTTAAGACTACGGAGGCATAAGCGTGTGTGTTAGGAACAATCTTAACGAGAGAGAGAGGGCAAATGTAAAGGCGGGGTGGAGGGAAGCCTTCGAATGAAGGAAATCTAAACAGGTATTCTTACATTATTCTATAGAAGTTTTCATGTCACACTTTTATTTTATGAATATTTTGGTACGCTGAGTTTCATTAAACTCATACGTCCGAAATAAGTAAAATATTCTCTTGCTTTCACATTAAATTAAACAAATCCAAAAGAAGAACAAACTGGAACAAAAGCCAACGAACTGTCGATCATTCACTAATAAAAAAAAAAAATTATTGAATAATTAATGGATCTATATACGCGTACTCTTAAAACAAAGTTAATTCCTTACCTTTGGATGCCATTACAAGATATCTAACCATGCAGCTGAAAGCATGTTGTCTCTAAATTCCTACATATACAAACAATTCGAAGTCCAAAAGAAATAAATTGTAGTTTATAATCTTTAATATTTTCATTGAGTTAAACATAAATTTTAAAGACATAATGTAGAAATCACAAAACTAAATTATTTTTATATTGAGAAATTTGTATCGTTCGTGCTACGTAGGAATTAACTGATACTTTAAAGATTCTATTTTATTAATGCAATCAAACTTTTTTAACGAATATGAATTCTTGTCCAATTATGCGCATGTCATTCACAATTTTTCCTTATTTTAGCAATAATGAAACTTAATTAATAAATTAAAGCTATTGGAGTGGTATATTCTTTAAGAAACATCTACTAAATCAATAGCATCAAGTATAAAAAAATTAAATAACAAATATTCATGGTAATAGGGGTAATTAAAATTTGGCAAGCAAACTTTAATATAATGGGCAGTCCTGTACTATTTAACAAGCAGCGCAAAATTTCCATAAGGAGGACAAAATTTGTAAAAACCCAGATTGAGATAAACTATCTTTTGTAATAAAAGTAGTCCAGATGCAGCGCTATAACACCTAAACCTTGTACACAACAACTTCGACTAATCGTTACCGCTAACGTAAGTAGATGCTTTTGTCCGTAGTGTGACAACATCTGCAACACGACTTGTATCATTGGGGGGTGGATCTCCGCGAATCTAATTACTTATTCAGTGAATCCGGTAATTGAACTATTTAACTACCTTAGAACGTTGGGTCATTTAGTTAGGGTATAGTCGTCCATGTTTTACGGTGAAACAATAGAATATCTAACGCTTTGAGTATAATTCTTCAACTTTTTCTGTAGTTACAATTTAAATCAAATAACATCGTCAAGTTATTCTACAATTGTAATAATCGCATATAACCCTTACCATAGAGATAGAAAAGAATGGGGTTTTTGACGCATAATTACCCATTCTCGTAACTTTCATTCAATAGATCAGACTAGGTCAGACAGCCGATCGTAATGCAGCAACGTCTTAATGTATGCCGACACCGTTAGTTGGAGATGCAACTGAAATTGTGAAATGTTGCGAGTCTAATTACTCAATCCTTCTACTAATGCTATTTAAAAATCGTCACCTAATTGTAATAGAGAAAAAACGCTGTATCTTGTGGTTTTGAACTCGTAATCTTAAAAATGGCAGCTTCACGTTTTAGCGTTCCGCTATTTACGGCATATAATAGTACCACATGTGTACTTGCTATTTGAAATTTTTATCAAATAGTATAAATTTTATTTAATTTATTTAGGATAAAAGAAGCTTTCGGATGGGATTACTGTTACGTGCCAAAAATTTTGGCACTAAACATTTTCAAATAAGTGTTAATATGAGAGGATTTTGCGCCATAAATTTAAAAGACTTGTTGCGCGTATTTCCGTCACTTCATAGAGTGCGTTGCGCGAGACTTCGCGCCGACGCGTGTGGGGAGAAAAAAGTGGGGAATTTCCGCAAGACGCTTAGGGACTTGCCTTTGAAACGCGAACCATAGTGGTTGGCCTGGTATCTTATCGTGTCTTTTTGTTATGTAGATCCCTTTTTCTCTCTTATCTTTGATTATCGTTCCTTATAAACCCGTTTTCCGTCGTTCCCGCTACATAGGAAGAAGACCACCGAATTTGGAGGCAACCTGGCCTAGGAGATCCACGACCCGGACCCATCATGAAGTGATCCGGATGCGAGCTGCCGCCATTATGAAATAATCCTGAAGAAGCCACAAGCCGCCATCAGGAAGTAATTCGGAAGGAAGCTTGGCCTATTCACGTAAGTACCCCGTGGGGGTTTTTATATAATTTAAACAATTGGCAAATGTGTTGCAATAATTTGCATATTGTGTGACGTCATCGAAATTTGAGCGGCGATTTTCACATTATTGAATATCGTACCAACTGTCTTTTGTGTCGCACGTGCCGCGTTTACGGCTATGTAATATTACATAATAAATTAATTTAGGGCTACTAACATTAGTGTATATGAATATATATATATATATATATATATATATATATATATATATATGTGTGTGTGTGTTTGTGTGTGTGTGTGTGTGTATAAAAATCTGAATTGTATAAACTTTATTTAAATTGTTTAAAGAAAAAAACTTTCGGATAACAAAAAAAAAATAATTTAGAACGCGATGTATAAAGCGTACTCAGCAGAAGGTTACGTTACACGCTATTAATAAAGAAAACTGAAATCTTGTTGTGAAGCAAATCTATAATGCGGTAAGGTATTTATGGGCGAACCAATCAGCTCCAACCTGAATAAAAATGCCAAGTCTCAAATGTAGGTACTTTTTAGTCATTGCCTGTATTTGTCAAAGTTTACAGGTACCGGATCTAAAAGATTTTAAAATTTTCCTGACTTTACTATGGAACTCAATAGAAAAACAAGTTTTGGGTTGCAAAATTTAGTGCAGTAATATAACATCTAATAATACCGTAGTTATATTAAAAACAATAACAGATTTGTCAAATACTTCAGGTTTCATGTAGTTTTGTATTTTGTAATTAACTTTAAGCTTTTGTGCCATATGTATACTCCACAATGACCGTTGCAAAATTTGTAGCAAACTAATTAGAAGATTCTTAAACTCCTTGCGCTACTATTGGTTTACGTAGAACATGATCTATGCGGTGTGACTTTACATTTTATGCATGGACGAGTAACTTCCATCATAAGACAAGATATATAATTATTCCATATTCAAATAATTGCAAGTAATTTATGTTGTATGGGCGAGCACCCTCTTTGTACATTTTTAGGTCTTGCTATGTGTTGATCCAAGGTTAAATTAATTACTCGGACTTCTAAGAAAATTTGAATCTATCCAAAGCTGTACACGCCTAGAACATTTTCAAAATAAAAAGTTATTGTGAACGAAATTTTAGGACATGTGAATTAACAAATTAACCTTTTAATTAACTTTTCTATTTTAGTTAATATGTCGCACTAACGCTCAAACTCAATCGATATGTCGAGGATGACGCTTCCGACATTTCGGACAGCCGCTCAGAAAGGAGCGGATTATATTCTAAACTTACAAAAGAACCTACTTTGGTATCATTTTTTATTTGTCGTTTATTGTTATTATAAATGTTATGTATTTTTTGTTTTATTATAGGTTCGTAGAACTTTACAGGGTAGTTATTTTCTTTTAGTATTTTTTTTAACAGTATCTAAGTTCTTCTGTCTAAATTTAGAAATTGCGGGACTTACTGCATTGTCAATAAGATTGTTAATTACATTAGTCTTATATTGAGCGGGAACATTAGAGTTATAGTTTAAAAATCTACCTGACCAAATGTTTTTTGTATGCCAGTTAGTTAATATCTTACCGTGTTTATTATACAAAATTTTAATATTTAAAAGTTAATACTATGGTCCGTTTTTTTTCATAAGTGAATTGTAGTTTAGACTGAAATGAATTGAATATTTTTAAAGTATTATTAATTTCATTAGTAGGTAAGCACATAATACAATCATCCACGTAGGTTCTTTTGTAAGTTTGGAATATAATCCGCTCCTTTCTCACAAAATTAAAACATGTTTAAAAAAATTTGATATTAAAGTAGTACATAAACCCAAAATTACACAAAAAAATTTTTTAATAAATTAAAACCAGATATCCCGGGAAAAAATAAAACACATATCATATATAAAATAAATTGCAAAGAACGCTCCGCTACTTATATCGGCAGTACTAAACAATATATTAGTAAACGGTGCTATGAGCACCAATACTCAATAAAAACTAATAATAAATGTACGGCACTCGCTAATCACGCTATAAGCAAAATGCATAATTTTAATTTTGATAAAATAAACATTACAGACAACGAAATACACGATACTAAGAGAAACATCTTAGAGGTAATACACATAAAAAGGAAGAAAATGCCATAAATTCAAAGACCGACAACGACGGTTTTATAAAAATTTTTAATAATATTATACATAACAAATAAATAGTAGTAAACTAAAAATTGGAATAACAAAATAATCAGTAATGTTAGTATAATTAAACGTAATTACAAATGTATATTTATAATGTTTAACCCTGTAGATTTAAAAAATAGAATAGTTTGAATAGATAATTGCTAGTACAATAATGTAAATTAGATAAAAGGTTGCAATCAATAATGTATTAATGTTGTTATCCACAGTTTTAATTTACCTTTTAAAGTGTATGCTTACAATTTTATTTAATGACGAAAAATGTTTGAATTACATATTAATGTTAAAATTAAATTTATCTACACAAATTTATAAAATAATTGAAATAGAGGTAAGGATTAATTATCTGAAAAAAGCTATAATGTTTATAAGTAAAAATTTGTAGGTGCTATTGAAGAATTTTTGCTTTAATAAAGTTTTGATAATGGTCTTGTAGACCGAAACGAGTAAACAAGAATATTATAATGTATTATATTAATACAATTGAATTGAAATATACAATTTTATACGTTTAACCTTTTTACCTTAAACTTTTTTGCTTCTGGTTGAATTTTTCTTGAACTCACCGTTAGTTATATATCGCTTTATTGTCTAGATTCCCCAGTCTAACTCTGGCGTTTCATTTAATTAATCTTCTCGCCTTTTCTACAACATATTATTTTGGTTTCAGTATTTATCTTACATTGTTTAATTTTGTGGTAATTGTCGTAACTTTGGTTGTAATAACTCATTGAATTTTTATGATTGGTTTTAGCTGATGTTAGAGTGGCTGCTTTCTTCTTTGGGCTCACATAAGCCATTGTAAGAAATAGTTCATATTAGTTAAATATTAGTTAAATTGTTAGAGATTTAGGTTGTGAAGGGTATGTAGACCTTTTTAGA